>JAANQP010000783.1:0-10272 GCA_011320165.1 Fusarium protoensiforme
GGGTTCAGCTGGGAGCTGAACTGCAAGGTCTTTGCCAGTCACGTGGAAAAAGTGTGGACATCGCCTTCAGCTCCCGGGTAGATACCTACCTACCTAGATATGATACTGTCAAGATGCAGATGAGATCTCAACTTACTAAGTTCCAACTTCAACCATCAAGTCATTGCTAAATTAGCAACTCAATTGCTGTTCTCGTGTTCGACGTGCTCGATGTAGCTCGTTGTTTGGTTGACCAGGCGATACGAACACCTGAACTGATGCGTGCTTCTCAGCGCCTCTCGACTGCATGTTCGAGGCGCGGCCCAGATGGCTGTGCTGGACATGTGGTCGATTCCGCGTTCCTCGCTGGCTAGGCGATAAGCACGCTTCCGAGTTCCTGTGAGGTTCAGGTGAGAAGAGAGGAGATAAAAAAGAGGCAAGAAAAGAAAAGAAAGCGCAAAGGCCCTGCGGGGTTTGGATCATTGTCTCAATCTCCCGTGCACCAACTCACGTCCATTGGTGATTCCCAAGCACGCTTTCACAAGGTTGTCTGCCTTGCATCCGCCGCTCACCGGTTGGTTTTCTTGGCTGCTTCAAGGCACAAACGATCAATGCCGAAGGGCGCAGCGCAGTAGCGTCTGCAAATCTCACGATGCATGTTCAGATGCGAAGCTGGGGCGCAGTCTGCCTCATCAGACGGAGCATAAGCCAGCTTGGCAATGATGTCTTTTTCCGAGGCCTGCAATGGTGATGCCTCGACTGCTCTGACTGTCAGTCTTCTGATCAAAAACCGGGGCAAATCACTAGATCCAACGCTTGCAAGTCTAGGCTGATGACCAAGGTCGAGATGAGATGGCAGGCCAGATTTTGGCTGAAACGGTAGTCGACGAGCGAATCGCTTCCCGTCGAGATGAAGCTGATGAAAGGGCGAGTCCGAGCCCGGCATATTGGGCGCCAGCCCGCTAGCATCACCTCGGCCAGCCTTTTCTGCTCAAGCTTTTCTCACCGATCTGCCGTTCCGCCAGGACACGGGAGCCAGACCGTTTCTGCAACCAAGGAAATTCGCCTCATGTTGGGGCGATGCTAACATCAAATGAGGATTAAACCGTGGGGATGGTCGTCGGATGGTCCGTCGCGCTTGTTAGTTCCTCGGTCCGTGTAAGTCGGACGCGCGCCTCTTGCCATCCCGACGCGTCCTGCAGTGTTTTGTTGCCATTTAAACAAACAAAACGTCGCTTTCCAGGGCGACGGCTAATGAAGATGGGGATGAGGACGGGGCGCATGAGATTCTAGCCTTGGGGCCTCGATGTCATCGTGACCCGGCGAGTCGGAGTCAGCACAACTCATGGCATCCTTGCTGGGCTGCGGAGATGAGCATGCACGTCCATCCATTGATCCTAGGCCGCATACAGGGATGCACGAGTTATGCAGCCAGTTTGTTTGCTCCGACGCTCACATGCTCCGATCTATCAAGTGCCGCATGTTTGTCTTGGTGCCTCACGCATGTCTCGCAGGTCAGGAATGGGAATCCCCATGCTGTGCCGTTACGACTAGCCAATCTGCTCGGCTATTTCTGATTGATATCACGACCAGGCAAAGCCATTGCATCAGCGGACAGCGCCAAGTAAAGTCGATGCATTCTCATATATCCGTAGGATGCTCTAGATCCGCCGGCCTTGGATCATACCGGAGCTGACAAACATCATCTCCATCTCACATGCAAGTCAGCCAGCCAGTATTCCGCCCAGTTGTCATACTTTCTTACTACGTCCGTATGTTTGCTCCATCGAGGCTGATGTCCTCCCAAGGCTCACTCAACAGCCAGCCAGCCGACAGGGGCCACGAGGTCTCCATCAAAAGTGGGGGAGAAGCCAGCTCAGGTTTCCTGCAGGTCGGAAAATGAGTCCGCCAAAAGTTTCCAGAAGGCAACGCTCTCCTTGCCGATCTTTCGCGCTTCAATTCTTGTTTTTGCTTTTTTTAAACTTCCACCAGCTGCGGAGGAAACGAGATGAGATGCCCTCTGATGCCCCGCGTGAGTGGTCGTGATCGAGAACGCTAAGGCGCTGGGACGGAGTCTTGATGCGCGGCCGGGCGGCGCTGAGAGTCGTGTTTGTTGTTGAGGATTAGCCTTTTCCCCTTGCACGTCAGCTTGCCAGCTGGACGTCACTCTCGCTTTGCCTTGCGTAATATTGCCGGGATATGACTCTGGAAACTTGGTGTTTCTTTGCGAGCCTCATGGTAAGTGGAGAGGGCGCAAGAACTCGCCCGAGTCCCAGGCGGCCGATGCTATTGTCCAGGTTGAGTTGTTAACAAGATGATTACGGAGCACCAAGCGAGAGAGCGGGCAGTCCCATGATCCTTGCTTGTCATCTCGACTGTAGATCCAGGAATTGTACCAGAAGCCTCGGAGGGCAAGGGTGAGAATCCTGCCTTGCTGATCCTCCTCCCTCCGCACGCATCGAATCGTGGCCAATCGAGATTGAACAGCGACCAGCTCATCCAGGCGCCTCCTTGGGAGTGCATTGCTGCGATACGTCACAACGCGACGCGCGATGCGGCCCAGCGAGTCGGAACACACGGGGAGCATGAACACACACACACACACACACACGCATGGAGAACCGGAGCACAGAGCTCGATGTTTGCTGCGCCTTGGAAATGCCGTGGCCCATCGACGTAATGCATCGAGCATACGCTGTAATATCCTGGATACGGGTGCAGCTTCATTAATTGCGAGGCGTTTGGACCGTGATGTGGGATAAAACAGGGTTGCATCATGTCCCTGCAGATGCAAGGTCGAAGCCACACGGTTGGAATGAGATAATCCAGGCACAGAACGGATCCCATTGGCCAGCTTGGCGGGTTCCTCCACCTCGGCCAAAAGTGTGCCTGTCTTTTTTGACGCCATCAAGCCTTGAGCCTTTTACCCTCCGCTGCTGTCTCTCCCTCCTCGCCCAGGGCAGAGGAAACCTAACGGGGCCTTGCAACGCTAAGAAAGGGGAGATGACTACCCGATGTGGGTAATGGCATTCGGGCATCCAGCCCGCCCATGACGGCGGCGCGCTTGTGTGCATTTGGAGCGAACGTTAGCGGGAGGAGCCCGCCCTGGAGCCAAACGTTGGAGCGTCTCTGGGTCGGCTCCCTTTCCGGAGCCATGTGCTACGAGGGTACCTAGGTAGCTGACCAACTGGAGAGGCGGTGCTGGAGATGGTGGCAGCTCTAGGCTCATGGGGATGATATTAGTTTTTCTTTTCTTTTTCTGTGCCTTTGGCAGGCCGTCAACCGTGCCTCCCAGATCTCGCTCGTCCCTCCGAGTTGACCTCGCCAAGTTTCTCAGAGTTGTGGCCTGAGAATGGAACTGTTGAGAATGGACGGATGGGGGACTACACTGCTACTGTACCACAATGGTGCAACCAGACACACCACCATATGAGCATGAATTATGTCAAAGGCTGCGGAGGAGACCACGACAAGAGGGGCAGGTTTAATTTGCATCCCATCCATAGTCGAGATGGGAAAAGGCTGCTCCTCCAAGCCCCAACGAGGCTTGCCTGGTTCTAGATTGGATGGAGGGAGAAGGCATGGTATACTAGCACCGAATAAGAGGCCCTATTCGAGGCAAGGATAGGACTGCAAAGGTGAGATCCATCATGGCGCGCATCGTCTGAATAGACTATTCGACCGATGCTTGTGAAAAGTGATCGCGAGAGAGAAAAAAGTCTTTTTTCTTGCTTGCTTTTCCGTTGATCTCCTGCTCTTTTCTGATGCCCCTGCGCTTCCCGCTTCGCTTTCCCTGCCACTGCGGCTGCGAGACTCGTCACAGACATAGACACGCGCTCGTGCTGTCTCTCTTGGGCCTGATCCAGAACTCCTCCCTTGTCCATATCCAAAACTCCAAGCCTCGGATTCACGAGCATCCCCATACGAATACCTACATACATGGCGAGATCAGATCGCCCCCTGTCTCGCTGAGCTGCAGTATCAAACACCAAGAGGCCAACCGTTCGATCTGGTTGGAACCACCTCCTCGGAGCGCCCTTTTTCTCTTTGCTTCTCCCATTTACCCTAGTCTCTGCTCCTTTGCCTCTTATTTTTTCCCACCAAACCCTTTGGTCAGATCCTATACCCTTGTCACCGGCTGCTTCTACCCCCCGCCCGCTTGGGGTCGACTGACTCAATAATTGCCCCCCTCGCTCCAGCAGCCTAGCGTCCGTCCGAAAAAGGGCACAGCACACCTACCAAGCTGAAGGAAGCCCAGGGCCCAGCAGCAAACGAACCGACTGATCCTAACTGGCTTCCCCGGGCACGACTTGAGCCCATTCGGCCAATAGCGGCGCGCAAGCTCGTCTGCTTGCTCTCTTTGGTGGTCTCTGATCGACTGACCGACCTGTTCGCTCGAGAGCATATCCGAAAAAGACGGGAGACGACAGACAGCCAGCCAAACGGAAAGCACGCCGCTTGGACGCTGGGTTGACAGCCACTACTGTCATTGCACTGGCAGGCCTCTCTTTTTTTGTCTCCCTCTTTCCCCTGGACGACTTCGTTTTGACGTGCTTTTTCCTTCGTTTTGGTCTGGCCTTGTCTTTTCTCCCCCGCCACCTGCCACTTTTTGACTCCTGGGTCTCTCTTCTTTGTCTCATTTCCATTCCCTGGATCCTCTCTCAAGAATCTCCATCCAGGCTCTCTTCTTCCTTGTCGTCTGCGCCGACATAACCCCGTCAACTCCAATTCGACTGCAAGCACGAGCCTGGGCTTTTGCTTCCCGATATCCGCTTCCTTCACTCACCCAATTTTGCGACTCGACTCCTTTGGCGACCCTCGGGTTCAAGAAACAGACTCCCTTTGCGCGTGAGAGACTCGTGTGTCGTGCTTATTACAGCATCGCCCCGAGCTCCCTGGTGGTCGACCCTGGTGCTTATGACCGACCTGGATCACATCCTGGTCGTCAAATCAACCTACCCGCTCTGCCTACCTTTCCGGCTTCCCCGTTGAGTCCTGTGCAGGGTGCGTGATTGCGTACGTGCGATTTTTCGCTCTCACTCTGGGGCACCGGTTTGAGGTCATTCATTCATTCTCTTGCTCACTTCTTGGGCCGCCGGCTGGGTTGTCTTGTCTGTTTGAGACGAGACTCGGCGTCCATTCTTTGACGACCGCCGCACCGTTGGGCCTCGACTGAGCCCTGTCATTTCCCTGGGGAACTGTAACCAACACGGGCAAAATCGATCCTTTCCAAGGGCGAAAGGTTTTCGCTTCGTTTTTAACACCTAGCTTTTCGATTACCTCGACAGCTGTGCTCGCTGCCTGTGGCCTTGTCTGTCCTTTGCGCTATCCGATTTCGAATCCGAAAAAAAAAGTAGACTGCTTGTGCGTGCGTCACTTGCGACTCCAGACCCGGACCGACGGACAAGATCCTGCCTCGTAGGCTGTCTCGATCCGACCTCGGAAACGAACACCATCTCTTCTTCTCCCAGGTCATGATTCAGTGGCGATGGCCAAGAGCTGTTGTTGCTATTTTCCCAATCAGACCTCGCTACTTTCGCTCATCCTCGGCGCTGCACCGGTCAGCGCGCACTGCATGAGGCGGTAGCCACCACTAACCTGCCCATCTTCAACCATACCACCGTCAATATCTACGAAACGACCCCCCACGACGACGACACCTTCGCAAACGATACGAACCGTCACGCCTCTTGACGAGCATCCCTGTCTCTGCCCGCTGGGCGACCAAAGTTCTGGTGATCCTCTGGCGCCCAGCAGCAGCATTCCGTTCCTTCGCCGGCTAAGCCCCCGACATCATGACACCCCTCGCCATCTCTGTCCCCGATGGCTCGGGCTCGCCAAGTGCAACACGTCGGAAGTTTTCACTCTACGGGGACCGATTACGGGATAGTGACAACAGCCCCGTGCCGGGTGCCTCGACCGGCGATGCATCACCTTTTGCTTCGCCGTTGGCTTCGCCCCTCGGATCACCGCTTGCATCACCTCGCGTGCATATCGTGCCGTTTGGTGCTGCGTACCGCCATGCACGAGCTCCGTCGGACGAGTCACTCTCACAACTGCCGCCTTTGCCAATGTCACCGCGATGGGATTCGTTGTCCAACCCAGCTAAATTTATCCTGCAGCCCTCAGCATCGACCCCGGCATCACCATTCGACCCCTCGCCCCATTCGCCCTCACCTTTTGCATACGACACAGCCGCAAGCACGCCTATCGAATCCCGAAACGCCTCCCCGACATTCCCTCTGAAATCTGCGTCGTCACTGGCTGATCTGCGCGCCTACGACAACCCTCCAACGGCCGTGGAGAACTTCTCGCGGCCGCGGAAACAGAGCATTCGTCAGCCAATCACAGACGCGGCTAAGACCCGGGCCGCCCCCAGCGCCCCAGGCGCCTCAAATGCCCCCAGCTACAATGCCGCCGACCAGTACCTGGAGCTTGTCACCTCTCCCCAACATCCTCTCTGGCCTCCGACACGTCCCCGCGGCCCTTCTGTTTCGTCTTGTCAGTCATCGTCGACCTACCACTCGGTCCTCTCTCCTCCCGGTAACGACTTATATGAGCCGCGAGCGCCCCGTGCTAGGACCACCAATGGTGCGACATCATCCGCCGCACGGCCGCCCTTGAGCTACACCAACAGCGGCTCGGCTTCCCCGAGCCCTGTCGTCGCCCCTTGGATGAGTGGTGAAGAGCTTCGCTCGAGCTTTCGCTCTCAATTCACAGAATCGACTGCTCCTGGAACCGCCGTCACAGAACGAAGCAGCGTCCTTACAAAGGACAGCTCCGTCACCTCGCTCTACCCCAGCCCGGAAGGGGACGCTGAGCCAGAGGCTGACGCCGACAACGAGCTCGACCCCGATCTCGACGAGCCGAGCCTTGAGGATGTTATGGGCATGTACGAGCAAGGCTTCGACGACGACGACGAAGACGACGACAACAACGACAATTATTCGGACTACAACGTCACCATGAACGCCCGCCCTGCTACCTTGACGTCGGACTGGGAGCCGCGTCGGAGTGTCTTGGACGCTACCGACGACGAGGACTTCCCCAAGCGACCGATTCCAGAGTCCGTCTCGACATTGGATGTCGAGATCCGAATGTCCAAGATGATCTTTACCTCTCCCGCCTTTACATCCTCCGTATCCCATATCGCAGAAAACTACAATCGGGGAATCGCCGAAAAGCGCGACTCGGCCAGGTCTATCGACTCAGACCCCTCGATCAACTCTCAACATCCTACCTCTGCCACCGAACCTTCTGCTACACGCTCTCCATCCATTTCGACGCCCATCTCTCCTCCCATCTCTCCACCTATCCCGGCACACAAGCCAGCCGAACGTCCCGACACCCCTGAATCTACTCAAGACCCTGAGCCCTCACCCGAACCCCCTGTCATCACTGTCGCCGCTGCACCCACCGCACCCACCGCGCCTGTTGAGCCCGAAGACCCCGACTCCCGTGATCGCTACGGCTTCAAGAAGGAGAACCAATACGTCACCAGGGGGCAATACGACAACTGGAATGCTGGTTATACCGAGTACCTGGCCCGCCGTCGCAAGAAGTGGGCCGCGTACCTCAAAGACAATGCTCTTATGACTGACCATCCCAACCGGTTTCCAGCTCCCAACGCAAAGACCAAGCGGTTCGTGCGCAAGGGCATTCCCCCGGAATGGCGCGGTGCGGCATGGTTCTACTATGCCGGTGGACCTGCGATCCTCGCCCAGCACTCGGGCCTCTACGACAAGCTGACCTTTAAGAGGGCCAAGGACGTTGACGCCGAGGCTATCGAGCGGGATTTACACCGCACATTCCCGGACAACATTAAGTTCAAGCCTCCCGGTGGAGCAGAGACGACGGCGTCAAGCAGCGCCAGGGAGAGCCTGATGACGGATTCCACCCGCAGCTCAAGCCCAGGTCCACCCAACACCGAGGGAGAGCCACCCATCATTACGTCGCTGCGTCGGGTGCTTCACGCCTTTGCCGTGTACAACCCTCGAATCGGCTACTGCCAGAGCTTAAACTTTTTGGCTGGCCTCTTGCTCCTCTTTGTTGAGACGGAGGAGCAGTGCTTCTGGCTCCTCAACGTCATCACAGTCATCTACCTTCCAGGGACGCACGAGATGAGCTTGGAGGGTTCCAAGATTGATCTCGGTGTGCTCATGACTGAGATGCGTAACTCGATGCCCGCCATCTGGGACAAGATTGGCGGCGAGCTCGAGGCGGATCCCAACTCACGGCCGTCGACTGGCAAGTCGATGCGGCTTACTCGGGCACGGCGCAAGGAGCTTTTGCGCATGTCGACGCCAACAGACCGCCTCCCACCGATTACGCTCTGCATGACGGCGTGGTTCATGAGCTGCTTCATCGGAACTCTGCCGATCGAGACGACGCTCCGAGTGTGGGATGTCTTCTTCTACGAAGGTTCCAAGACGTTATTCCGCATCGCCTTGGCCATTTTCAAGCTGGGCGAGAACGAGATCAAGTCTGTGACTGACCCCATGGAAATGTTTGGCGTGGTGCAATCGATGCCAAGGCGACTGATTGACGCCAATGCGCTCATGGAGGCTTGTTTCAAGCGGCGGAATGGCTTCGGGCATCTCAGCCAGGCCCAGATCGACGAGAAGCGCCAGGAACGCCGGGCCAAGGCACAGCTGGACCGAGTACGACAGGGGAAGACCCTCAACACGTGGAACGTGGCGCAATCAGACACAGAGGGCGGCAAGAGGAACATTTTTGGGAAGAAGAGGTCACCGACAGGCGCATGAGGCTTCAACTCGGGCTCCCTCCCTTCACTTCAACCCTCATACTTCTACACTTACTCACACACATTCACACTCCTTCATCTCTCCTACGACTTTTATCAACTTTATTGCCTCGGCATCCTGCATCCCACACCAGACACGGTGGCGGAGCCGCCGAATCTAATCATGGGATGGCGTTGTACGGATGGCATTGATTGTTTGCTTCTTGATTCGACCTAGCCGGCACAGTGTCTGCATTTCACACCTCATCTTTGCTTCTTTCTATTCTACCTTGTTCTCATTCACATCATGTTCTGTTATTACCTGCAATACCCTGTTCGGGTATTTACTATGTCTCACAAAAGAGGGGAGGGACCAGCGTTGGGCGGTTTTTGGAATGGACGGGATGGAATGGAAGGTCCCAAAAAAGGAAGCTTGTTTTATACTTAATGACGATGGCTTACGGCTGCATTGCGAGAAGACCAAAAAGCACTATACCACACCAGAGCACCTCGGCAGGTGAGGGAGAGCTCCCGCAGGAAGGGGGACGGGAGCGAGTGGCAGAGTCGAAGCGGTGTTTGTTTTGATTGATATAGATAGGGGGGCCATATATGAACTGGATAGAGGTTATTAGGGAGGAGTAGAATTTGGGGCCCTTGTTTGATACCCCAATGGAATGAAGATGGATTTCACGGTGAACGATTGCGTGCGTGCGTGCGTCTCTGTCTCTAATTATGTATGTCTTTCTTGTGCTATTGTTTGTTGTGCATGAGTGCAAGTAAATAAATACAAGTCGAGACAGCCAGCTGATGAGGCGTCCCTGATGAATCCATCCGTCCATTCATGATTGTTCTGTCTTGATTTTCGTCCTTGTTTTGCAAGTTGTCAGGCGTGTCTCGTAAGCCGTGATGCCCAATGCCAGGCCAAAGCCCAACACATTGAGCTATCCAAATGTCATGCCAAGTTTCCTTGCCTCCCTTTTTTTTTGATCTCCCATAATTGCCATGATTCACATCTCACACAACAGGTGGGAACACGGGCTCCCCCGTGGCATACCTCTCAACGTGCTGCTTGGCAGTCTTGTCAAAAGCCTCCCGCTCAGACTGGTACTGCTGGGCGATACGCTCCTCGAGCGGGCTGTCAAGCTGAGGCTCCTCGAGCAGATTGGCCAGAGCCTCGAGGACGGCGCGGATCTTTGTGCTGGGCTTCCAGGCGTCGGGCTTGAGGAGGCCGAGGCAGATGTTGCCGAGGGAGTCGTTGGTGACGTTGGGGTGGTAGATGCGCGTCGAGAACTTGACGACGGGGGGCTTGAAGGGGTAGTCGGTGGGGAGGGAGAGGACGATGCCGAAGCGGCCAGGGTGGTAGGGCGTCGAGGGAGGGGGCTGGAGGGTTACGTGCCAGGTGTGGATGGACTCGTTGGGGGGTAGTGAGACGGTGAAGCCTTCGGGGGGTTCTTGGGAGATTTCGGCGAATTCTTGGGATGAAGCGTGTTAGCTGAGGGGTGTAGAGTAAGAGTAAGGGAGGAGGAGTTTGCCTTTGTCAGTCGTTTGGT
>JAANQP010000785.1:0-10043 GCA_011320165.1 Fusarium protoensiforme
GGGTAGAGGAGTGGGTGGGGGGGTTGCATACCGCCTCGAGGTTCACGGATGCCGCCTCTCTGGGAACACGGTCAGCTTGGTTGTCTCTGGGGGTGTATCACGGTGCAGGGGAGACTAACCCGCCATAGTGGTCATTCCGGTCGATGTGGAGGACCTTCTTGCCCTTGACGCTGAAGACACTGTTGGGGGAACCATCAGCCGACCGCCTTTATATCAAGCAGCACCATCAAGCGCCAGCGCATAGGATCGCAAGGTGAAGCGCTGTAGCACCAGCTCTGCTGCGTCTGCCCACTCATCGACTTACCCAGAGAGAATACACTCAGACAGTCCTAAAAAAAAACACGGTCAGCACAGAATCGAGATACCAAACTCCCCATCCATCCGTCCATCGCATAAAGTCCCAAGCTTTGGCTGGATGCGGGGGGGGATTCGAACAACAGAGGCGGGGGAAGCGGCATACCAGTGCCCAGCACGATGACGTCGTATTCCTTTGCAATCTCATCCATGATGCACGAGGGTGACTATCCGTCGATGACTGAATGTGAATGTGTAGTAGAGGGAGGAGGTGAGGAAGGGTTAAGAAAAAAAAAGGAGGAGAGGAGCAAAAGAAGCGGGATGAAGCTCGAGCGAGGTGCGAAGAAAGTGGCGGGGTTTGGGGAGGGGATGAAAGCATCGGTCAAGGTCAATCCTTAGGTAGCCCGCGTGTGGGGACCGTCCTCATTATTTTAGAGGACCACTACCAAAGGACACTCCAACTTCAACCTAACCTTGTGGTTGACGCCTCCAACGGCAACGACTTGCCCAGTTTGTCCAGTCCATCATCTCGCTCCCACGAGACCGATCACTGATTATTGATTATGCATTGCCCGTTTCGTCGTGGCTACTAATCTGCCAGATCGCTTAATCCAATTCGACTAGGTAGCTAGTATGAGCCGGCGACGGTCCCCCAGAAGACTCACCGTCATATGATTGGGCTGGCATGTGGGCTTCAATTGTACGATGCAGGGTCCCGCCGTCGCTGAGGCGTCGGTTGCTCGCCAAATGTGTAAATGAGATGCCATTTTGCCTTCTTGTCTTCTCCTGAAAGGTGACGAGGACGTGGTCTCTTTGAGCTGCTGACCCCAGTGCCACCGTTGCCTCAACAAGACCTAAGTGCCCCCTTTTCACCATCCTGGTATACAGAATCCTGGTGATTTGAACTATAAATGCTTGCTCAATGCAGAATGCATATGCGAGTGTATAGCTCATGCCCTGGTTTATCGGTTTGCGTGACTGACATGTTTAGCAACTTCATGCTATCCGTCGTTGGTCGACCACACTACTCATGATGAGCCATGACAACCATGACCCAGCCAAATGTTCATATCCGCACTGCACAGTCGTATATCATACATTTATCATACGCACACATGTCTTGTTTCGTCTACTGTATCTTACATGCCCTAGATGTACACGACGAATAAGTCAACCCAGCTCCAACCAGACATCATGACCCTTTCCCGTCCCAGACATGTCCCGACTATGCGTGGCATCATTTCGCCGATAACAAGCCTTTATCGTTCCAGCGCCTTCTCCGGCTTGCCCTGTTGCACTTCTGCTGCAACGGCGTCAACTGGAAGGCTGTCCTTGGTCTCTTTGGCAGCCTTGGCTTCCGGCTCCGCCTCTGGTTGTGTCCACTCCGTGGCCTCGGTCTCGTCCTCATACGCAGAGGGCGTGTAGACTTTGCCGTTGCCTCCTTTCAGGTTGATTTCGGGATCATTCGTAGCAACCTCGACGGCATCCTGCCAGGTATAGAATCGCTCCGTCAGCGCATGCTTGATGGCTCGCTGCGTCTTCATGACCTATAGTTCCCGAGTCAGCGCTCCGATACTCAAATTCCGGCATGGGATCGTTGAAAGTTGTGTTTACCTGTTCATCTCGTGTATCGAGCTCTCGCTCGCCGAATCCCAGCTTGGATCGAAGAAGCTCCGCCCGTGACGTAGCGAGCATGTTCCTCTCCCGGCAGCACACCCACCACAGGGCGTGCAGGTCCTCCCAAGACTTCTTTCGCAGCTCCTCGACCGTCCACGCTCGTCCGTGCTCCTCAGTCTCCTTGGGCGTCCACAGCAGCTTGCCCGGCGCGGGGAAGAAGCCCCAGAGCCCATGGTCGGGGTCGACCTTGACCTCGGGTTTGAAGTCGCGGGGCTTGGGCAGGGGGACGTTGGACATGGAGAGAGGCTCTCGAGGGCCCGAACCGTACAGGCTACTCACGCCACGCTTCGGGTTGTTGTCCTTGGTCTTGCGCTTGCATTGTGGTGCGGTCGTTGAGAAGTGGGCGGTGGCTCGAGGTACTGAGGGGGCCTTGGTGATCAATGATGTTCTCGAGGGGGTGCAGGCCTGGATTATCCGGCCCGAGGAGGACCGCAGTGCAATTGGGCTTGCCATTGGCAAATATATGGCCTGTCGGGACGTTTGGACGAGGCTATTCAACCCACCCTCAATAGCACGCAGCAAAATTTGGGGCCCAGCTCGCTGTCTCTCGGTGTCGGCTCATTGTAAGGCCGGTGCCGCTCCTTTGATCACGTGCCCGGTCTGTTCACCGAGCCTCACCGAGAGATGGATCTCATCAGTGGATTCATCCTCGATGGAGGCGCACTTGCAGCACGGATAGCCTGGTACGGAGTACAGAGTACATGATCTCTTGGGGTGGGTGATGCGGGGGAACTACTCCAGATGCCCCATCTGATGGCCATAGCCATCTTCTAGAAAAATAAGGGTGTTGCCAGTTCCTGGCTAGAAAGACCACCAGGGCCACAAACGGGATGCGGGCCCTATCCATTCATCGTCAGGGACGGATGAGCATGAAGCTGGGGAGACTCCATCGCCGTCTCCACGTTTTTGAACCCATCGTCGAGCGGACGGACGTTATTGTGACCAGACCTCTGAGCAACGGCAGTTTCATGCGAACAATTCAATGCATCAAACTACGGCGAGAGGCGCTTACGACAACATGAGACGCGCGTTCAGTTATAGAAACAGCCTACTTGATTCCAAACATAGGTCCTGTACGTAGTAGGCATCGAGAAGACAATGGCAAGCCTTCCACCTCTCTCACCCTATACTGTATTGCGAGGTCGACCAAGGGAGCAAAGCTCGTCGTCCTTGTGTCTACCACGTAGGAAGAGCTGGGCAGCAAATGCCTCGTTCACGATGTCACCTCCAGGGTAAATCCATACTGCACCCGGCCCGACATATGTGACGAGTGATAATCGTCCAAAGCCGCAGATGTCCGTGCCGCCTGTGTCGGCACCATTACACGTGTGCATGTGTTGATGTGTTCCTTCGACACGCACTCATCGCATAGGATGCTCATCCATGCGTCACCAACCTCACCAGCCTTGACCAACAGCAACACGACAGGCCATGCTCACAACCCTGTCACGGGCGGCTCGACGTGAATGCAACCCCTCCCCTCGCGTCTGGCGCGTGGGGGTTTGCACAGCCTTCCTCGGCCGTCTTTCCAACTCGCAATGCCCGATTCAGGGAATGATGGTCATGCAAGCCATGCAAGTCAGAAGGGTTCGGGGGGTGACTGCAACCCAGGTGCTTGCAAGCGGAGCGCAACTTGGCGCCCAACAAGGGGGCATCTGCCGTAATTGTCCAGAGACATTTCTGGGTTTGTTTGGCATTGGCAGTATCGGACAAATAATACTGCCAACCATTCTATCGCGGCATATTCCGCAGGGAAGAAAAACCCGACACATCACAATCATGAGCTTCAACAGAGCAGGATCCAGTTGCCAGGTGCATAGCTCGCCTCTGGTCGCCTCTCCAACGACAAACTGCCTTTCCAAGTTGGCAACCGAGGCGAGGCGAGGCGAATCTCCCTAAACCAGGTACCTGGGGGCTCTTCAAGACAAAACAAGTGCCAGTGAGCGCCCGAGTCCATAGCTCGAGTCAAGTGAAACGGGCAAGGGACAGGAAATACGGATATACATACACGGGACACGGAAAAGGAGATTACGCCTCAAGAGGCGCCAAAAAGCAAGTCAGGAAAAAGTCGTTTGCTCACCGAAACTCCGAGGAATGGTGCGGGCGAAAGGAGCTTTTCGTCGCAAATTTGTCGTCATCCATTCATTTACCAGTCTTCCCTTTGACAGGTAGCCTGGGCCAAGTTCGAGAACCGTTCTGGCCTCAACAGCTAGCGTCAAACATATATCCTTTCAAGTGAAGTGTGCACCGGTGGTTAAACCTTGAAGCTCGTGAGACGCACTGGTATCGAGTACTTGACCTCGACAGCCAGTCAACGCGCAGTAGATTCGCGGAGGGTTCGTAGCGTGCCCCTCCCACTTCCCGTGCTGAAGACGTACTATCGTGTCGTACGTACAGACCTGGAGAAACCACCAGGGTCAAACATGTGTCGCAGCTGTGGTGCGAGCATCGGCTGCCCATCATCATCATCGTATCTTGCTTGATATCGATCACCAACGCCAGTCGACCCCGTACTGCAAGGTCATCATACTTACGGCCGGCTCAAGTTTCCCTCCCCAGTAGGCCAAGCTTGGAAGTCTCAACCAGCATTTTGCTTTCCGAGTCTTCTCGCCAGCGCCGCCGCCAGTTGGTGGGGGGCCTCGTGGTGAAACGGACACCGCGGGCAGCCAAGAACGACGCCTCTCCGGCAGAGTTCCGCACTAGACGACGCCAGTGGTGATTAATGATGGGTGGGATGGATGTTGGATGCGAAAGGCGTGCAGTTGCAGGCTGGGCGTTCGTGACGTACATGACCGACGGGCGGCTGTGGGTGGTTGGGAAAAACCAAGTTGGCGCTGGTCAAATAAGCATTACCCTATTAGCTCCGATACCCTCGACTGATGCTCTCTTTGTCGCCGAAACGGGTCGGGGGTGGAGGGCTTCGAGGCCGTGCACCCTTCACGATTCCGCACCTGTCGCTTCATACGTGCAGCTCATCTCTCTGTACGGCGTAGTCAGAGTAGATTTCGGTGGCTCATCACTAGACCGGCCCGGCTGAACAAATGACGTGCGGACATTGATGTGCGGTTGAGAGAGCGATTTAATTCTCTGGCCGTCACGATACGGATACAGTATCAGGGAATTCGAAACCCCCGAGACTAATGATTTATGACTCGTGCAGCCGTGCCTACGCTGCAAGCGGTCCGTTCATTTGCTGATTGCGCGCAATAATGTCGATACGCACAGCACGCGGAGTTTTGACGGAGGGCGGGAGACAGGGCGGAATCCTCCTCGGCTGCGTTGCCGACGCCCACGGGCGAGCCGTCCATACACGGCGTGGAGATGAAGCCATCGCGACGTGCCCTTTCCCTACCTAATGTTGTGCGTTAGGACGATGTGGCCCTGACGGGGTCTTCAAGGAGCGGGAGGGACCCAGCAGGAGGAGCTTTGGTGCTTTGAGGCTCAACATGCCTCCGTCCGGCACCACCAACGGCAGTTTTGCACCTCTCCACCAGGCCCGCTTCTCCAACGATTGCCGAACATGGCCCTCTTTGGTGTGGTGCACTGGAGAAAACCATAGTGGTGTGCATGGCTTACCGGACGAGAACCACATCTCCGACGATATCGGGCGAGATCCTCTTGTCCGCGTCTCGTTTTCTTTGACCAGAAATTTCGCCCCTTACGTCGACGAAACTGTATCATTGTCTCGAATGTCAAACAGGCACCCTCCAGGAGCCCAAGCCGCCCTCACCTTCGTAAAGCCCAGAGGCAGACCTCAATCCCTGTTGCCCATGTCAGCCACTGAATTCCATCGGATACCCCGATGGAGCAGTCCCGACTGTCGGAGCAGGGGTCTCCCAGAAGGGTGTGTCTCTTGCGCACTTATCAGCTGAGGTTGCGAGCATCATCCCTACGCGACCAGAATAAGTCACAGTTAGCGACCAGACAACCGATGACATCTTGAACAGCCAGCTTGCCGGCGGCACCCGCGCCCGCCACCAGACCCTGGTGCCGGGCACACATGCCAGATTCGTACATGCCACAATTACTACGCCATTTGTCAGCGAATATCTTCCATGGCAATCAATCAATTTGCTGTGAGGAACTGCTGTAAGTGCAGGATCGCATTTTGCCTGGGCTGTTTATGACCTGTCTCCTGGGTAGCCAGCCAGCAAGCTTTTTCTTGTCAAACGTTGGCTAAAACAAACGTGAGCTTGGGTGGAGCGCGAGTGCGGTAGGTAAAACGGCGGTGGTGTTTCTCGAGTCGGTGAAGTCTCGGAAAAAAGAAAAAGGACGTCATTGGAAGTCATGGGAGAAGAAAATTTGATACCTCAGGCCACGCAATGGCCAGGGGTAGCCGACCCCGGCCCGGTACTGACAATGGCGGTAAGGGCCATGATGAAGAGGCGAAATACCCAGGACGATTCTTGAGAGCAACGCAGTCGTGGTTGATTCCAATGCCATGTTGAACGTCGTCGAGATTGATAAACGACAAGGTGTGTATCCGCACGATCGCGGCTCTGGCAGTTGCTCTGTCCCACGTTCTGGCCATGACAATGTCCCACAGCGTCCGCGCCCTGGTAAAAAGAGGGCCCAAGAGGCGCCGCCACAGAGGCAGGGGTGACTGATGCTAGATTTGCTAGCCCTCTCAGTGGCAGGGGAGCAAAAATCCCCCAAGTCTCAACCAGCTTGGTTCGTTGATGGCTGTTTCTCGGGAATGACGCCTGTCTCGGTGTTCCCGCCGCTATGCATGCACAGAGGGAGAGGTGGTTGACATTCCCCCAAAGTCCCTTTGTTTCGAGCTTGCCGGTCATCGTCCGATCGCGGAAAGCCCTCAACGGGCAGTACTGGCGGGTAGATGCCCAAATTGGTTGCTGGACCAGGACATGGTGATATCGCGACAAGGTGATATACTTTGTATCGTGGTCTGAGGGAAGCATGGTGGTTGCGAGATGGGCGGGTTCTTAACAGGCCAGCGTGGGCGGCTCAGATCAACTCTTCTCCAACTATGGAGTACGCCTCCTCACGGGAAGGACTCCACCACAAGCTTCTGGAGTCACAATCGAAGCCTTCCCTTCCCTCCCTCGTTCGTCCTTGAGCAGAATGCTATGGCGGGAAGGTGAGGGGTTCCAAGGGGCCTGGCTCCACTGAGATCTGCCTCGGTGGGAACAGCCGCGGTGTTTTCGGGAGCCATTGGACGGCCCCGTTGCAGTGCCTGGCGTCGACGACAAGGAGATCCGAGGACCCTTGGAGCAAAGGGCCTCGTGTCAATCAATTCGCGCGTGCCTGCGTTTCAGGGACGACATCTGGGCGCACCGCCTGACCGACACTGAGGGTGATTTCTTTTCTGCGGACTGTCCGCCGCAATGATCGGAGTCCCTCGCACGTACTAACAGGATTCGGCGAATTTTGTTCTCTTCCTTTTTTGCTTCTGCTGGCCCACTCTGCTTTTCTTTCGCTCTAGGTTGGCAGGGGTCCGTTGAATCGTCAGTGCTGTTGGCGCTAACAAGTCGAGCTTTCTCTCTCGTACCGAGCCAATGTCTTGTCGTCCGTGGAATTTTTATGCCGAAAAGTATTCCCCCAGGGCGCTGCCCCCGAACCAAGGGAACTTTTGGCCGAGTTCACCGATCAATAGGTTCGAAAGGAAGGGTTCCAAGGATCACACCGTGGCCAGTGCCCTTGCTCCTTGTCAGCATTTGAGCGCGACAGAGGACAGGGAACATGCTTGAGACTCGCTTGACTCGTGGATCCTGCACATCATCTTGGGATCCTGGCGTCTTCGAGTCACGAGCCGAGCGCCTGCCCGTATGCGCACATGGCTTCAGGGAACTAATAGTCTGTCTGGCAAGCCCCCAAGGTCACGATGCCAGAACAGTTTACGTACCAGCGTGGGCGGCGTACAACGTAGTGCCAACAGAGGGACAGGCCAGACCTTGGTCGCGGCTGTTGCCAAGACATGCCGCCTGAGTTTGGCATGGGATCCCGTTATTAAACCGCTCTTGAGGCCAACGACAAGCGCGCCGTACGTATGGCGAGGGATGGTGCCATGGCATGGTTGAGCAAAGCAAGTTGACCTCCCCAGGACAGGCGTTGAGATGCCCAGGAGCCACCAGGGCTTGAAAGTTTGCCGCTGTCGAACAAGGCAGTCGGGAACTCTGGCCTGCCATTGGTCCTCGACCGAAATGGTATTGATATCAAATTGTAGGTGAGTTGGCCAAACAACTTTGTGAATCTTGGAATCACATTAACAACACCAGTGCCAACAATGCCGTAAACAGGCCATGGGGACTTGCAAGCGATGCGTGAGACAGCCCCAGATGATGTCTCGAAGCATCTGGTACGCATGAAACATCTGGTCAAGATCTGTCTCAGCGCAAAGGACATATCGATGGCTGGAAGGCGGTAGAGAAAATCTGGCCACGATCCTCTAGTCCCGTAGCGTTGACACTAGTCGCTCAAGTTGCTCACAAGATCAGGCAAGAAAAAAAAAAAAAAAAATCGAAATGAGAAGGGCTGCATGATCTGGTCGAGAGATCCCGGCGCGAACTCGGCGTCCGAGTCGTGTATGAGGTAATGCGGTGAGAGGACTCGGTTTGGTGTGAAGCATCGTGACCTTTGGGTGTGTAGCGAGGCCGGCTACGACACCGGGAATCGGATGGGGCAGCGCGCACCGGAGACTAGGAGTACGAGGTATCGTGTACAACGGTCCAGGTAGCCCGGACAGCTTGACAGGTAGGGAGGCAAATCGTACCTGTTACGAAATCACCCAACCTCCAACAATTCCCACGCGGAGGACACCCCCACCCCCCCTGGCCCGAGCACATTTGGCGCACCGTACCAACCGACCGTGCAAAGTCCGTTGTCCGAGAGGCCGTTTGTGAAGTGTCTCGACGCGTTGTGCATCATCCTGGTTTCTGTCTTTTCTTGTGCAGAACGATTCCCTGCCTGTGGCCAGGATGGCGAGACGAGCCAGCATTGCGAGCATCGGTGCAAGTGCCGCCAGATCCCTGACTTGACACAGGCATTGGAGGGACGCCTGACACTGGGTGATATTAGGAAAAATAGTGATGCGGTGATGCTGACCACGACGTTGGAATAAGAGATGGTTGTTCAGGGCCTCGGGTTGCCTTTGGCGGGCCTTTGTCATGAGGCCGAATGCTCAGACGTGCCCGCCTCTTGCCCCAGGGTTCCTCCCTCCCTTGCCGGGCGGTGTCGGACGGCGAGACCGGTGCCGCTATCGCTGCCGCTGCTGCTAACGATGCCGCTCAGCGCCTCAGTTGCCTCATGGCCTCAACGCTGGAGGCTGCTCTGGATCGGAGGTGCATTTCATCAGATCAGGATGGTGCCTGAGCGAGGGGCTTGCATGTCAGGTCGCCTCACGCACACCTTGGCCGATGCGCCCAAATCGGTTTGGCGTGTTTGGCATTTCCGTCAAGTACCTTATACGCTGAATGCGCCTGTCGGTACAGTAGCGAGGACGGACGGGATGCAGAGTTTTTAGGGAGGCGTCATGGCCGGCGGCAACCTGAATGAGGATATGCCCAGTGTTTGCCAGTACAGTAGGTATCTGTTGGAGGTGCAAAATTGCATCACCCCCATCCATCATCCCCTCGGTATCTGGAGAATTGCAGTGCGTTGAGGCGTTGGTGATAAGACGGTGCTGGAAGGGAAAAAAGCACCCTGATCGTTTCTGTGGATACGACGAGGGTACCTGGCCACTCGCTGGACGCGGGTGCAGGCGGTAGGTGACGAGCAAGTATTGAAAGATTCACCGCAAACCGCAGTGCCCTTCTCGGGCCCCAATTCTGGCGGCTTAGAGCGGCAATGGCACCCACGCTAGCGGCCAACTGGGACAAGCCAGATATTTCGCCGTAGACCCGATTTGAAAGAGAAGAAAGACGAAGGGTGATTGCTAGTACATAGGCGAGAGCAGACGCGGGTGTGTCGAGAGTAAAAGACAAAAAAAAAAAAAAAAGAGCAAGTGTCGGGACAAGAAGGGAAGGGGAGAGAATTGGATGCTGCAAACAGCTGGCGTCCAGTGTTGAAGCGTCGTCCTTTCTTGGCAGATGTCGCTGGTACCAGGTACTTCCGTG
>JAANQP010000786.1:0-21042 GCA_011320165.1 Fusarium protoensiforme
TGATTACTTTGATTATATTTTTACTATTACTTATAAATACAAAAGAGTTCTTAGTATTATAATAGTGTATAATGCCTAGGCAACTCTTAATACCTCTAATTACTTTAAGAGAAATTAAGATATTTAAAATATAAATTTATATTATAAAACTTTAAAACTTTATAATAAATATTTAATTCTTTTCCGTTTTAATCTATAAATATAAAAAATATCCCTATTTAAGAATTACTATGTTTAGTAAGTCTTTAGTTAATTTAATAGGCTTACGTTTCCTGCGGCTAGACTAGCAAATGTCTTATCTAGCAATATCCCATCCATCCTATCTAACCTTTCTATCTGAGCAATCCTCCGACGTGACTGCAGTTCCCAGTCATCTAACCATTTCGATGCTCCATTGGGCCCGAAACTATAGCATGACTCAGACCTTTGGGGCCATGGCTGCTGAAGATTTAGGAACTTAATCCACGCCTCTCTCATTGCCTGCCCAGTTCGCTCAGCACCACGAGAGAAGCCCAGATCAAACCCTCCAAATAACAGCACCAAATCAATACCATGGTGGGCCCCGCTAGATGTCTGCCAAGGATTGACCTCGTCCACTAGACACCTATAGACGGGCTTCTGTGAAGCCTTCCAAAGTTTCTCCAGACGATATATCGGGAGCACGAACTTGTAGTCGTTGATGAAGTCCAATGCCCCAGTTTTGCAGGAAGAAGGCCTGTCCAAGTAAATGTGGTACATCTCCTTGAGCTCACCACTATATTCGTTCGCGGCGTCAAATGCGTTCAAGATATCATTTGAGCTTGTTGCCCATACTCCTGTCTGCCATATTGCCGCCTTTGCACTAGTCATTATGGGTTATGCTGAGATAGACCGGTTAACTGACCTCTTTTTGTACGTCGCTGAGGAACAATCTCTCTGCACTACTAGTCTTTTTCTGCCAGCCGTCGAAACATTCTTCCCACTGGAAGAAGAATGATTGCAAACCGGAAAGCTTGACCGCCTCAACAACCTGGCTCACCGGTGCATTATCCAAGTCAAGCGATAGATCAATGCCGTGAAGCTGTTTTGAAACGGCATCACGCAGAGCAGAGACCGCTTTTGGTGGCTGAGGTGGCGACAAGAACAATGAGCCAGATGAAAGGATAAACTGTCTCGCTGGGGCATCTGTTACAAGGTGGGCGTGACAGTACACAGCTCCAGCACTTTCGCCAGCCAGAGTCACTTTAGTCTATGTCTTTTGTTAGCAAGTAATCAACTAGGGAGGTAACATAGATTTGGAAGAATGAATACCGGGTCTCCTTTGAAGCCTGCTATGTGTTCCTGAACCCATTGTAGGGCCAATGCCTGGTCGTGCAGCGCCAGGTTGACCGGTCCGTCTTCTTTCCCGACAGCAAATATGTTGAGTCTGTACTGTATAGAAACAGCGATGATTGGCATCCCGAAACGTATAGAGTCAGCTACAATTGTGGTCATGTCTAGTACATGGAGATGTCAGCGAGGAATTCATGGCCAATTCAAAAGCCTCTACTCTGAGGTGTGGTCACAAGTCGGAAGGGTGAGTCTTACCACAAATTCCAGACGCGGCACTTCCAAACGTAACGGCTTGTGAACCCCCTGCGTCCCATGGGTGTTAGCTAGTTGACTTTGCTAATCTGATTACAATTGATGGGAGAGGCACCATGAATCCAGACCAGGACTGGCAATTTACTTGACTCTGTCAGAGAATCAAGTTTTGGCAAGACCACATCCAAGTTGGTGCATTTGAACTCATCCTCCGGCTCCTGTGGAAGATTATGACTAGGCGGTATGCGCAACAGATGGCCCATATCGACGGGAAGCTGAGGACATCGAGGGCTGACAAAGTTAGTGACTACAGCCTTATTAGTAAGGTCGAAAGAAGGACTCACCCAAACTCGGCGCAATCTAGTTCTTTGGGATTGTCTCGGATTTTTTCAGCTGCGGCAAAGCGTCGTGGGATACGACCATAGGGAATTCCACGAAACTGTGTCACCCCAGAGGTCTCAACCCCTCTGAGAGTCGTTTGCAATGAATTATGATGGAGAGAAACAGTCATGGTGAATGCAGGTGTAAACGAGATGACTCAAGCAGGCTTTGGGTAAGTCTCTGAGATGGTCAACCAGTCAGGGTAGGCTTAAGCTGTGGATGATTTGAGATATTGAGCAGCACGATCAGTCATATATACTCGTTGCAAAGATGGGGGCTTCTCCACTCAGCAGCCGACGTGCCATGTGGAGTAGTTAAGCATTAGCAACCATGAACCTGCACCCATTCACCAATTTCCCCATCACGCAAGGATGGGGAGGTAAAGTTTAATGACAATCTCTTGAGACTTATTCCTTAATATATTCTACCTCGAAGTGATGCCATGGGCTGCCTAGCCTCCGAATAAAAAAGTAGTCCATGTCTTCAAGAGAGCATCCAGGCCCGTGGTTTGACCAATCTGTATCAGCTATTGGTAGGTCTTCGTAGTGGCATCCGTACCCTTGAAACATTGCCTACGACCGTCCTGCAATATACAAGTTCCCTGGCCACTTGAAAACGGTTGCCATGGCTTCTCGCCATGGCTTCTCGCCATGAGCAAATGCGACAACATCCTCGGCGAACTGCACAGCTGATGTGCGCTGTTCCTCACTCACTTAGTCGTTGTAGTTCTGAAGGAGGAATGCCACATCCAGTATATGTGTACTGTGTCCTTTGAAGGGGCCGTCCCATGGATTTGGTTCAGAGAATTGCATCAGGAACACGTCACCGGGGATCTTCTCGGCGAGGGCGAGGGCTGCAGCTTGGTGACCAATGTCGGATCCAAATTGAAGCACACGAAGGAGGGCAGTTTTATCATCCAAGTCTGGCAAGATTCCGTAAGATTGCAGAAGCTGCTGTGCCACTTCCTTGTGTTGAGTAAGTGTGGTTTCGAGATGATTTGCAAATTCAACGGTGATAGATTTCCGTGCTGCGAATAGTCCCATGAATGCGAAGATGCTCGCCTGGTTGCGAGTTTTTGTTAGTGCTCAGCTTTAGAGTTGAAAGAAAAGTCGTCAGGGATAGATAGCACACTTACATCCAACGGGGAAAACACTATCATGGCGCCTTTAGACTGCTTGGACTTGAAACTATAATTCTCGGATGCCATCAGTTGGAAAGATTCATTGTAGGGCACAAGGTCGTCATCAAGGATGGGCAGGTAGGGCAAGCTCTGGAGCTTTTCATGCAGATCCAAACTGAAGACTCCCTTTAACGACTCGAGACGCTCGTTGATGGACAGGTCATCAATGCTGCAGGCATCGACAAGCGACTTGTACGTGAATTCAGCCACATCAGAGCTCAATGGCGAAACAGAGGGTGGCCACGGTTGGATTTGTAGCCAGCCTGCTGGAGCTCTCTAGAAGTCATGAAACCCGCTGCGCCGAGACGGTAGCTAAATAGGATGGTCAGCATTCCATCGTCTTATGCTCGTGTCCATTTTGCACACTTACTTGATGTTGATGCCGATGATTAGCTTACCTTTGTCGATAAAGAGCTGCACAATGCGTTTCATGTTGAATTGTGGCCACCAGTTTGCGCCCACAGCAAAACCACCGCCATGGATGTAAATCAGGACTGGAAGTGCATCTGAGGCTGTCAGATTAGTTGGAGCTGCGATGTTGAGGTTGAGACAGTCAGTGCTCCAGAAACCAGGAAAGTCAGGTTTCGCCAAAGGCTATTGAATGGCAGCAAATTCATTATCCAGTCCTTTAGGCGTAGAGATTGCTTGCGGTCTACAGTAACCCATGAGTAAGTATCCCGGACAATGGATTGGAGAAGAATCTCTCAGCATCCCAGAACTTACCCACCATGATCCGCGACGATTCCCTTACCATTGTAGGAGCATAGCTCAGGGTTGTCGAACTAGTGACGGAGCGATGCGCACTTGACCCCAAGGAAGTGTACAACGCCCCCTACTGCTTGTCCTCGAACACTTCCTATGATCGGGTGATGGTAGACTGTAGATTGGATATCATTTTGCGACATGGTGAAGGTTGATAAGTTGTCTTGTGATGAGGATTGGAGTGCGTTGTTCTCGGGAGGAAAAGTACAACAAGAAGGTGTATGACTCGGTCCGTCAGCTTGGTTAAATGTCTCGTTTGCTCGAGTGCTGTTATACATAAGTGGTGATAACTTAACTATACCTCTGGGCCTCACGTTACGGTACAAGGCTTTCTGTTACGGGGGAATCTGGGGATAATGGCTGGTGAATAGTTACCCCACATCAACATGATTGAATATGTAGATCTGGTACAACGCCCCAACTTCAAGCCTAAATTATCCAAGACGCGACGGTGAATGAAACTTCTGCCTTCATCACTTCTAGATTACATGGTTGTGTTCAATGCCAAAAATCCGAAACCATGCCGGGTCAACATCGCCAATTCATCCAGCATGCCAATGGACAAACTACCGCATACATCCACGACACTTTCGTCGACCCCTGGAAGCCAGCGAAGACGATTCTTCTCCAGCATGGATTTGCGCGGACGGCCGAGCACTTTTACCACTGTGTGCCTGCTCTTGCTCGGCGTTACAACATTATACGGCGGGAGCTCCGAGGCCACGGCGGTTCGAGCTATCCCAAGCCCGATGAGGACGGCAAATATGAATACTCAGTGAGCACTGTCGTTGACGAAATCAAAGACACTCTGGATCAGTTGGGAATTTAGAAAGTCCACTTTGTAGGCGAGTCCACCAGCGGCATGCTGGCAGAAATCTTCGCCGCTACCTATCCAGAGCGAGTCAGTTCTGTTACAGTATGCTCGTCACCAACTTTCCTGCCCCTAGAGGCACAGAAGTTCTTGGCATTCGGCATGGAATCGTGGCCAGAAGCGTGTCGTCAGTTGGGTTCGCGCGGATGGGCGGAGAGGCTGATGGCATCTAGTGGAACGGTGGCCAGTAATGATCCGGGCTATCTCCAGTGGTGGATAGATCAGGTTGCCTTCAGCGATGGTGAAGGCCTTGCCGGCTATGCTGAGTTTCTGGGCACCCTTGATGCTCGCCCTATTCTTGCACGCATCAAGGCTCCCATGTTAATTCTGTCTCCGACAAACAGTGCCATGGTGACGATTGAGTCCATGGAGAAACTGGTAGCCAAGGTCCCCAATGCTAGGCTAGAGGTGGTTAAGTCGCAAGGGCATGAGATTTACGCCGAGGCTGCAGAGCAATGTTTGGCTAAACTTCTGAGGTTTCTCGAAGAACCATAGTTCATGGCAACGCACGCTGCACTATAACGTTAGCTGAGACAATGATTCACAAAAAGAACCTCTCTTGGTGGTAGAATAAAATAGGCCCATATATTGCATAAATCTGGGAAGCAAATTTGACCTTCCATCGATTCCTGACTATCCTAGCTAAAATGACCATTCCTGAAAGTCATTGTTACCACTCTATACAGCGGTCGCGCCTAACTGGGTCGCCACCACATTAAAGATTCCAGGTTGCATGCTCACCCTTCCACGCACGCCTGATCAACTCCCGGAGAGCGTCCCGTTGCAGTGGACGTGGATTCCGATACGGATTCGAGGTTGCAATATCGGCAGCTTTGTCGATGCCATCCTCTGGCATGCCTAGTTTTTCGAGGCTCAAGTCTATACCTAGACGGCGGTAAAGGGCGTTGATGCCGCGGACAGCGTCTCCATCGCTCTCTGGGAGAGCAGCAGCGAGCTTGGCCATAACGTGAGGAGTGTTGGGGGCGTTGAAGGCCAAAGCATGCGGCAAGACCGCCACGTGTGTTTCGGCGTGGGGTAAGTTGAACGAACCACCCAAAGTGTGGCACAACTTGTGATGAAGCGCCATATCGACAGCGCCCAAGCAAATACCGCAAAGCCAGGCTCCGTACAGGGCTTTGTATCTCTTGTCGTCGTTTTGTGGATCGGTCTGCAGGATGGGCAACGCTTCACATAGCGACTTGACGCCTTCACAAGCCATCAAGTTGACGATAGGGTTGGTGTTGCTGGCGTAGAGTGCCTCGACTGTAATCGAGAAAAGTCAGCATCCGATCGTAAAGCACGGCTTGTTTAAGAGAACGGCGGGTTGACGGGGTTAGACATTACCGGCATGAGCAATTGCATTGATGCCGCTATTCACACTCAGCTTAACAGGAAGCGTCAATGTGAGATCCACATCATAAATGACGGCGGTAGGCAAGATGTTGGAATCTCGCCTTGTCACCTTTCGTCCGTTTTCTGTCTCACCGAGAATGGGAGTCATCTCGCTGCCGGCATAAGTTGTAGGGATGCAAACATGTGGGAGGCCTGTGCGAACGCTGATGGCCTTGCCCAGTCCGATGGTGCTTCCGCCGCCGACTGAGACAAGACCATCCACTCCCGATTCCTTGGCTTGCGACAGGGCGATTTCCGTGACGTGCGTTGGAGTATGCATAGTTGCGCCACTGAATGTCGATACTGCGACAGGACCCAAGATCTCTGCTACGCGTTTGGCCATCTCTGTTTGTTCCGGCGTGGAGAGAATCATGACAGACTTGACCCCAAGCTTCTGGACTATCGACCGAGTTTGGGCCAAAGTACCCTTTCCAAATGTGACTTGGGGCGTGTTCGAGATATATTCAAAGGTAGACATGGTGGCTGCTGAACCTAGTGTTGTAGCTATGGTTGAGTTGAACTGCAGCAGTGGATCGGGTGGCTACTGTGCTTAACTTATACTTCTGAATACCTTCTCAAGCCTGCCCAGTCACCTTCTCAACCCCACATTCTGTATCTGGTAGTTAAGCCCAGCGATCTTAGTTACCACTCCCTCAGTTCCTCCGCGGTTACCGATAATTTACGGATTCCGCTCATCTCAACCCTATTTTCACTCCTCTGCATCTGTTACGTGTAGGTAGACAGAAGATCCGTCTCGGTCCTGCCAAGCTCGAGGTGAGTATGAAAGAATGCGGGGGGATTCATTGAATACATACAATGCAGCGGGGGTCCTTGGACGCCTTCTCAAAAACTCGATAAGCAGCCTCTGCCATGGTTGGCTGCAAGTTTTGCTGCCGGGCTGCCTCGATGCCCAGTGACAGATCTTTCAAGAACATTTGTGTTTTGAATCCGAGTCTCCAGTTGTTGCTGCTGGGTGCGTGAGGCACAACATCGGGAACAGGGCAGACATTATCCCCCATAAATGTTTGCCCTGTTGAGTTGTGGATGATCTTTTGTAGCATCTTTGGGTCTACGCCAGACTTGACCCCAATGGCCATGGCTTCGGCAATGAGCAACAGAACCGAACATGAGATGTAATTGTTGCTGATTTTTCCAGCTAATCCAGAGCCGACACTCCCACACCAAAAGAGTTTGTCAGGGTCACCCATCAGTGCAATCACTTGGCGGAGCCGTTGGCCCACGTCATCACCGGGCGTTGGCTCTGCATGGCCAATTATGAAGGAGAGATTCGCCTTCTCGGCCGCCGGAACTCCTCCCTGAAGCGAGGATCAGTCTTGCTCAAAGGCAACGAGAGCATCCAGCAAACTTACGGAAACGGGTGCATCCACGTATGTACCCTGGCCTGCTTCTCGGATCTGACGAGCCACGTCTCTTGCGGTCCCAACATCAATTGTGCTACACTCCAAGAGAAGCCTCTGACCATTCTTGGTCGCCAAGATGATCCCATCGTCGGGGTCGAGATAGACATGCGAGACTTCTCGGGATCCTGGCACCATTGAAACGACTACATCGGCCTTGGAGGCAACCTGCCGGGGTGAGTCCTCTATCTCGACAGGTCCTAGGCTGCTGAATTCGTCCAGGAATCTTTGGCACGCTGGCTTGTGCACGTCGAAAACATGTAGAACCGATGACTTGGATAGCCCACGGCGGATGGAGGCCGCCATGGGGTAGCCGATAGCTCCCAGACCTGGCCAAGATTTGCGTGAGTAACGAGAACTTCAGTCCGCAAACTTACTTCAGTGAAGACATACCGATAAAACCTACGCTATAGTCCATGCTGTCTTTTGGGACTCGGAGTAAGAGTGCGATACAGTCAAATCAGTGGCATATTTTGACTTCTGCCAGCCTCTGCTCGGTCGGTCGGTTTTGGGCATTTTCATGCATCTCAACCCCTCAACCCTGTGATTCATTTTACTCCACTTGTAGGCATGGTACCTATTTCTACTCCATTCGAGTGAATTTCTACTCCCACATTTTGGGGCTTGCTTGCAGGGACGATTAGTTTGATCAAGTCAATGCACAGTAATACTAAAAGACTGCATTGAGCGGCCGTAAAAGTCTTGATCCAAAGTTTGATAACCTGGTTTCACCAAGTTGAAGCATCACTATTTTGCAAACATTACATTGCATTACCCCACTCTCGCCAGCATGAAGCAGAATACGTCCTTGAGGGTTGGAGTCATCGGCCCAGCTGGTTTCGGTGGCTCATACCTGTGCGTGGAGCTTATCAGCCGCGGTCATCAAGTTGTCGGTCTATCCCGGAATCCTCAGAAGTTGGGGTCGCATGCTCTGTACGAACCGCGGAGTATAAACGTCGACTCCCAAAGCGAAACAGAACTGGCAAAAGCCTTTGGCGACGTTGATGTTCTGGTTTGCGAATATGGACCGCATACCGCGGGACATGAGGCATTGAAATACAGTCGGTAACCCCTATCTTTCCCCACATGCTTCCTTGGTTGCATACAGGATGGATGGATGGAAGATTGACACGCTTCGTAGTGCCATTCATCGAAGTAATCAGGAAGATTGTCTTGGCTGTGAAGCGGGCGAAAGTTGGCTACTTTGTCATGGTGGGCGGTTCGGGCAGCCTCCATGTCCCCCACGAGGATGGTGTATGCGTCGCCGACAGCAAAGATTTCTTCCTCGCCTACAGACGTGGTATCGCCGATAGCCATGCACACGTTACATATATGGAAGAGAGATTGGGCCCGCTTGGATCCAATCTGCGAGCCTACCGTAACGCGCGCCTCGCACTGCGTGGGAATGACGAGGAAGAGAAAAACAAAGCAACAGCTGTAATCGATGAGTACGAGGCCAAGTTGAAACAGGGCGATGCGGCGGCAGAGTTCATCAAAGCAGCGAGGACTACCATCATGTTCTTCGATGGCAATAGATCCTTCGATTGGACATATGTGTCCCCAAGCGCTCTGTATCGTCCAGGCAAGCGCACCGGCAAGTATGAGGTCACTATTGATGATTTACCTCTCAAAGGTGATCCCCGAGGCGAGAACCTCATGGAAGGGCGGTTGCTCGGCGTTTCGGCAGCAGATCTTGCCATAGCTATTGCGGATGAAGTCGAGACGCGGAAGCACATTTACCAACATTGGAGTGCTACGTCTGATCTTTCGGATGATACTCCAGCGCCATCATACGTCACATTGGATTGAGACAAGAACAGAATTCTAGAGTAAAGAGGTAGTATCAGCAATAAGTCTTGCATGGCTTTCGTTTCCAGCTGCCGCCGAGTAATCTCCCCTGCATTTTTCGCAAGAACCCAAGAATTACCCCATATTCAGATCTTGCTCATCGTTCTACGTTTTCTCCCTAAGATTCCTGATTTCAGCTAACTTTGACTAGGTCACGGAGCAAAAGTTGTAACTTGCAATGTCAATGAAGAGGTGGGAAGGTCCATGGAACAAGAGCTTAACCGGTACTCAAGTCTGCTCAACCTTGAAGGAATATGCCTGAACTGACTCACCGCCCAGTAACTTCTTGTTCGAGAGATGCGATGTATCCAACTGGGTTGAGGTCGTTGTATTCTTTCAGCATGCTTATCAAACATTCGGCCCGATCGACGCAGTCATTTCCAACGCAGCCATCAACAGGCTCGAAACACTCGATGAATCAAGGACGACAGGCGGCACAGCAGAGTTGGACTTTCAAGAACTGGACCTGTCTGTTTTAAAAGTTAACATGATTGGGACATGTTATGTAACTACATGCGCTATTCACTTCTTCAACAAGCATCCAGAAACCAAATCACAACTAGTGCTATTTGGATCGGTTGCTAGCTTCTTCGGCACGCCGCCAATACTGCGCAAGCAAGGCCGCAGTCCTTGGTCTCATGCGTGGATTGCGGACTCAGACGATCAAGCAAAACATAAGCGTCAACATGATTGCGCCATGGATGACTGGTAAATCAACCATCTACATTCCTTTATTGTTGATGCCGTTTTCATTGTGAAAGTTCAAGCTCCCTTTGTGCTAGCTTTGCCATGCCTTGTTCGAAACTTTCCACTGAATTTGCCTACCGTCCTTGAAACCCAGATTTCAGTAAAGATTCGGTATTCGACTACCTAGTAATTGATGAAGGATACGTAGTAGAGCAAGCACCCACGGTATGTGCTATAAAATGGATTGGTTTTAACGTCATAATGGCATCTGTAGGAATCCAGCTCCAGCCTGCGTCTGATAGCACGTCACTGGATGGGACACACCTCATGCTGATCGGCACGTCGGCACGGTGATACTTTTATGCTAGAACAAACCTTTATTCTCATCGTTATCATCACACAAATCCATGAAATACGTCTCTCAATCTAGGTAGTTACATCCTAAATTATATGGATACTGTAAGATCGCACTTCCTCCTTCATCCTCGAAAATCAACATCCTCAACTTTGGCGCTTTCGAAAGCTGCTTTGATGACATTCTCATGTGCCTTGGACCGGCAGATGATGTCACACTCAAAGGGCTCAGGAACACTGAGGAAGCCAGGCATCATCTTGGTCGTGGGCATGACCACTGAACCATCTGGCGTGACCTTCTTCTGAATATTGAACCCCCATAGTGTTCGAGAGATGACAATGAACAAGGACTTCTCGGCGAGATGAACTCCAGGACATGCTCGTCTATGATGACACGTCAGAACCGAGACTCAAGAGTAGAGTAGTGAATGCGGGAGGTGCAGCAGACTCAAACTTACCTGCCAGCGCCGTACGAGAAGTGGTCTCTGTCGTAGGGGTTCTGAGAGTTCATGTACTCTGCAGCAGAGAGGGGCTTGTCGAGATACCGTGAAGGGTCAAACGCATCGGCATCTACATAGCGGCTTGGGTCGCGCTGTATTGCCCTGTGTATTGCTCGAGTGGTAAGTAGCTTAATCTTCATGCGTCGGGGGAAAGGCTGGGGAACTTACCACCAGTTCAGGACAACCACAGAGTCTTTGGGGATAAAATAACCATCATACCAATCATTCTCTGTCGAGGCATGGTACATACCGAACTTGTTGACCGGGCGCCATCTGAGGGTCTCCTTGATCATGGAACGAATATAGGGGAGATCCTTTTCGTCTTCCCATGAGGGTAATCTGTCAGTGCCAACCACGCGATCGAGCTCTTCCTGCCCCCTTTTCATAACTTCGGGATATAGCGTCATGGCAAGGGTCCAATTGTTGATGGTTGTGGCAGTCGTCTCAGAGCCGGCCTCGACTAGCCCACCACAGGTATAAGCAGCTAGCAAATCGTCGATGCCATTCTTCTTGGGGTCGTTCAAATAGAAGTCCTTGCAGAAGCAGTCCCTTGCCGTGCCCTGGTCCGTAGTCCTCTTGAGGGTCTCCCAAAGCTCTAGGTAGATCTTGCTGTCGTGGGCAAAGGCTTTTTCGCCCCACGAGCGCCAGTTACCCAAAAGCCACTGGGGCAGCCTAGCCAGGCCCGGGAGGGTCTCAACTGCAAAAGCGCCTGGAGCAGACATGACTGACAGGTGTTCAAGGACGCTGAAGATCTTTGTGATCAACGGGTCTTCGAAGGAAGGGATACGGTAGCCGTAAGCCACCAGCATAATGACGGATGTTGAGTAGCGGCGATTGATGGTGTAAAACTGACTGGGACGATGAAGAAGATCATTCAGGACCACCTTGGACTCGAAATCTTGCACAGGGCTATATTTCTTGGACGTGTTCAAGTTGAGGAGGGCGTGGCTATGCTTTCGCAAGCCTCTCCATTCCGGTCCGTAGGCCATGAACAGCTGGCGCGACTTTCCGCTTGCAACGTCCTGAGCTAAAGGCAGATGAGGCCGAGATGAGTAGATGGCCGACTTCTTGTCCATTAAATCCTTGACAGCCTTTGGGGACGAAAGCCAGATGTAGTCGGTGGCACCGATCTTGGTGTAGAAGACATCACCGTACTTGAGATGCCATTTCCGCACCTGATCTCGTACTGACTCCGAGTCGCTCAGAGCGAATAAATTGCCAATGATTGGCCAGCCACGTGGGCCAGGGGGGAGTTTTTTCCTTCGAGAATCCTGTCAAGCCCAACTGCGTTCAGCACTGAACAGTATTGCTTTGATGGAAATTCTACCTACTGTGATGATGTTTGGGACGAGGTACAGGTAGGCGCCGACTAGAACCAGGAGGAAGGCAAAGATCAGACGGAGTACAGAGCTGTTGGCTTGTCGGAGTAGCTGTGTGCGTTCGCCGACCAGGTGAGCGGTCACATCTTGGATCTGGAACAACTTCATTGTCAATGCTTTCGGAGTCTTGCCAATAAACCAGAAAAAGGGTAACGCCGAGAGACACAGATGTCTTCCAACGCGAGATGGGCGAATAATGGAGTTCGATATCAACAAAGCTTGACACCGCCATAGCTGCTTTACATGTATACCCCACCAGTGGGCATTTGAGGTTGATGAGCTTGCGGAAAGCTTCCTTCTCCACCCTCCACCCCCAAGATTCTTACTCCACACTCTCCAAGGTGAAGGTCAAGATCAAGATACGTGGGGTAAGTCGCTGTGTATCGTGGGGTTGGATATTTGGGCTAGACTACAAGTAAGTGAGCCTTGTGAAGGTGGCGCCGGTCTCCGGATCAAGCAATACAGATATCAACAATTAATCTGAACAGAGCACGCTCAGCATGGCTACCAAAGACTTCCAGAACATCTTTCATTGGGCGTCGACCCAGCAGAATGGGGCTGTTCCTTCTTTTGCCACCCGTCCCAACGACCCTTATCAGTACCAGCCTGGTTTCAACAACAGCTTTGAATCAGAGGCAGTACCAGGCACTATTCCAAGGGGTCAGAATAGTCCTAGAGCCATTCGCTTTGGACTTTACGCCGAGCAAATCACTGCATCGGCTTTCGTTGCCCCTCGGCATGTGAACAAGAAGGCCTGGCTTTACCGCGCCAGACCAGCTGTAGCTCATCAAGGATTTGTGAGTTGTCGAGTTATGGAACGTATCATTGCTCGTGTCTGCAGACTAACGACGGTTTTATTTCTAGACCGAATTGCCTGACAAGACAGACACTGAGGCGACCTTTCTGCCCATCAACCCTCGAGTCCACGTTTCCCCGACTCAGCTGGCTTGGAAGCCTTTTGAAATCCCCAGTGGTCAGGACGTTGACTTTGTCGACGGACTGAAGACCATTGCGGGCTCGGGCGACCCAACATTGAGGGAGGGTCTCGCTACTCACGTCTTCTTATGCAACAAGAGCATGTCCAAAAGGGCGTTTGTAAATTCCGATGGCGACTTTCTTATCGTGCCCCAGCAAGGTGCCCTGGATATTCAGACTGAGTTCGGTTTCTTATACGTCCAACCAGGAGAGATCTGTGTTATTCAGCGTGGCCAGCGATTCAAGGTCAACGTTGAGGGCCCCACACGAGGTTATATCCTTGAGATCTGGGGTTCCAACTTTGAACTTCCAGAACTGGGCCCCTTGGGCGCCAACGGGCTTGCCAACGCGAGAGACTTCCTTCATCCTGTTGCTGCCTACGAGGTCACCAAGGACGACCCGTGGAACGTCATATACAAGCTCGGAGGCAAGTTCTTCCAAAGCAGCCAGCTTCACTGCCCCTTTGATGTCATCGCATGGCATGGGAACTATGTTCCGTACAAGTACGACCTCACCAAATTTGTCAACGTTGGCTCCATTTCAGTTGATCACATCGACCCTTCAATCTTTTGCGTCTTGACAGCAAAGTCTCGTGACCCCGCGGCGCCGTTGGCTGACTTCCTCATCTTTTCACCGCGGTGGGACGTCGCCTCCCACACGTACCGACCGCCTTACTACCACCGCAACTGTGCTTCGGAGCTGATGGGACTTATCTATGGCGACTATGGTGGTCGGTCAGATGAGTTCCAGCCCGGAAGTGTGTCCTTTGAATGCGGCTTTGTTCCTCACGGCGTCGCCTACGAGGAATTCGCGGCTGCTTCAAAGACAGACCCCCCCGTCATGAAGATCTCTGAAGGGTCTGTTGCCTTCATGTTTGAGAGCAGTCGAGCTTTCACCATCGCAGATTATGCTTGGACTAGCAAGCAGCGTCACGAACACGACCCCAAGATGTGGGACGACCTGGTGGACAACTTCTCCAAGCATAAGCTGGAAGTGGACGAGATCCTGGCTAAACGAGATTGAGCTTTCAGGGTGGAGGAACTTGGTAGAATATGCCGCTGAGCTTGTTGGACCGACATTAGTTCGAGTGATTCTCTCCTATCGTAGATCTACATCTTAGTCCAGAGTTCATAGCTTACTGTCTTTAAATCGAATTTAGTACGCATTCATGTCTCACTCAGCACGACGTTGAATGAAAGACACATGCCAGTGAGACGGTTGCAGTCCATGGTTCATAGGTCCCGGCCTTGTCTCCTCCACACAGCAGAACATCTCCCTAGCCAGTTCGAAGTCATACAGCCTTTGGTAGAACACTGGTTCTCTCTTGCAGTTGAACCACCGTACCTATCACGACAGGAAATCTTTTCATGTTCGATAGTGAGAGTAGGTGTAGTTTGGAAACCCAGTCTTCAACCGTCCACTCTCTCAAACCAGTTGGGTACGTGCGAGATGCCTTAGGGCAGGATCATACATGTCATTATGGCGATCTCAGCGCACGATCGTCCTCGGACTAAGCATTTGGCAAAGAACTAAGAATATATGTAACCCAAACATGCAAGGAGACAATGGCGGGCGAGGTTGATGCCCAAATTGCTACTATAATAAGTAAAGAGAGCTTGTGACTTACTACTGGAGAGAAGCCCATCTTGTACACATCATCGCCCACCCGCCTGCCAGCAGCTACCCCAAGCGCTCCATGTGGGGTCCCCAGTTCTGCTGGAAAGCATCGTCAGACGCGGTACCCCCCCTGCCCCCTTCTGATTTCGCTCTGTGACCCAAGACGATGGCTTGAGGCGGGGTCAATACGATGGGGGATTGCGGGGAGCCCACTAACCCAGGACAACGGCTTATCCGGGACCATGTATTGGAGGAGTTTTGAATTCATAAGTCACCTCATCCCTAGCTCGGCCCTTGGCTGGTCAACACCATAACCCATTGACTCTACCAACCTCCATCAGGGAAATACCGAAAGCCCACCATGACTACCTCTTCTTTCAAAGTATGTCTTGACAGCAGTTCTATCAAATCTCGTGAGGCCTACTAACCAATCCAGGTACTGATCGTCGGTGCGGGACCGGCTGGACTGCTCCTCGGACTGCTCCTTGGCAAGCAGAAAATCCAAGTCACGATCGTAGAACAGTCTTCTAAGCTAGACGACAACCCACGCGCAACTCATTATGGACCCCCAGCAATCAAGATCCTCAACGATGCAGGTCTTGGTGATGACCTGCGCTCCAGAGGGTTTCTAGTCAACACGGTTGCGTGGCGGCAACTAGACGGATCATATATCGCTGGTCTAAGCCACGCATCCCAAAAAGACAGCCCTGGTCGAATGGTTGCGCTACCGCTCAATCAGTTCTCCCAATTAATCAAAGATCATTCAGATGGGCTTTCGACGCTGAGTTATCTGTTCAACCATCAGGTCACTGGCATTGGACAGGATGATTCCAAAGCTTGGATCGACGCGCTGGATACAGTTGCAAACAAGGAGATCCACCTGGAAGCGGACTACGTCGTAGGATGTGACGGTGCCAATAGCATCATTCGACGGTCTCTATTCGGGGATATGGAGTTCCCTGGAAGAACTTGGGACGAGCAAATTGTTGCGACAAATGTGAGTTTGATTTAACTGTGTCCAGCTATCATCCTACTGTTTCATGTACTAATCACTTCCAAAGGTGTACTATGATTTTGAAAAGTTTGGGTACAGCGACTCTAACTTCATTATCCACCCTACAGACTGGTACATGGCAGCCAAGATTACCAAGGATGGAATGTGGCGTGTCACGTATGGAGAACTTGCTGGCTTGACTCGGGAAGAGTTGATCACTAGACAACCAAGCAAATTCGAAGCGATGCTTCCAGGAAACCCAAAGCCGAGTCACTATGATCTGGTCAATATCAGTCCCTACAGAGTCCACCAGCGCCTGGCTGAAAAGCTGCGAGTTGGGCGCTTCCTCTTGGCCGCGGATGCTGCGCATCTGTGCAATCCTTTGTGAGTAGAACCGATGCCCCTTATCCACAACAGCTCCCCCAAGCCTCTCAACCGAAAAGACGCTCGAAAGTGACCATGGCTAATTATTGCAATTAGTGGAGGGCTTGGTCTCACAGGAGGTATTGTCGATGTCCAGGGTTTGTATGAGTGTCTCTTGGGAATCTACCTCGGCAAAGCGAAACCAGACATCTTGGATGTATACAGCGACATCCGCCGACAAAAATACCAGGAGATTGTCGATCCCATTTCTTCCTCAAATCTCCGCCGTATGTATAGCGGCGACCCGGCGAAGGTTCTCGAGACAGATGAATTTCTGCAGATGTGCAAGCGGGCAGAGACGGACCACGACCTCGCAGCAAAAATGCTCCAGGTGAGTTTCATGAAGACTTTCAAAAGATATCTGAAAAGTGTGAAACCTTGAGCTGACCGAGAGTAGAGTGCACACTTGTTGAGCTACGACTTCACACAGCATTACTCTTGATGTTTCCATCCGTAGCTAGGCTTTCGATCAGAACTGCAGAGGAACCAAGGTGGACAGGAGATTAGCAGATTACTGTTCCTTGTCGGTTGTTGAACGTTCCATGACTTGGACATGAAGTTCATCAATGAATATAACAATCTTATCTATCTGAGATAACGCATATTTCCCCCACTATGATACACAAGTCTTGTAGATACATGTTCGTGGTGTTGCACAAGCTCTGTGGTGCTGAAGGTGAGCCATAAATATGGATTATGATAGGAAAATTGCTACATATTTACATGGAATTGGGGGACTTGGTTGTGTTTTGTAGAATTCGTACCACTCAGCAACAATGTACCAAAGCTATTCTACAAGTGCTTCCTCCTTGGGTCTAACCTATTCCCCTCTCATTTCAGACCCCGTTTCTCTTGTTGTACCGCCAAAATGACCTTTTCCGCAATCTTGAATCCTTCGATGCCCGCCGGCATTCCGCAGTAAATGGCAGCCCGAAATGGACCACTGAATAAATTAGAAGCTTAACTTCTCGAGATCCTTCTCTATCAAAGCCACAACCCCCGAGTACACATCTTGAGACAATTCCTCATCTTCTAACCCAGAGTCCTTTTCATGAAATTCGCCATCAATGCAACGCGCAACAGCACTTCCATAGCCAGGCCCAACGAGACTATTGACACAATGCACCAGCCTTCTTGCCGTGACATAGTCTGCAATAAACGGTGAAGCCAAAGACTTCTCCCGTTCGTTGCGAAGTAATTCGAAAGACTTCCCAAGAGCCAATTCAATCAACAAGACTCCTAGATGAAACAGGGTCTGGTTCCTCTTGAAGGCTATTCTGGCGCACTTCGGGTCAATAGAAGTGTCAGCGCAAGGAAACCTCCTCAGAACAAAGAATCGATCGCAGATTGGGTCATCTGTGCTTTGTACAAAGTAAATGTCGTTACTGCTGATTAGTGTCGGCATCCAAGGGCTTCCATGAAGTTCAAGGATGCTGGAGGAGATCACCACGGCGAGTTGTAAACGTGCCTGTTCCCCCAAAAGCATGTGCCGTTTGTTTTCACCCAAAACCTCATTGAGTGAGACAACGCATCTATTGTGGGTTTGTCGAAACCTGCAGGTCGGAATTGGATGCACAGTATAACGAGTTGTGGGTTGGTCCGCACAATCAGCCATCACACCATAGCAGCTGTTCTCTGCGCTTTCTCTTGGTTGCCTGATTACCTTGCACAGGTCTAGGTCACCCATGGACACCAATTGACCGATGGTCTCAAGTTCAACTGAGACTTCTGGTAGGTTCACAGAGCCGGTTGCGTCCGAGCGTGAAGCAATAGGTGAGAATGAAGACTCGAGGAGTTGACGGAAATTTGCTCGTTTTTTGCCCTTCTCCTCCAACCGGGGGGTAGGGGGTGAGAGTCGACAGCGTTTCTTTGGGGTAGGCGTCACTCGGACATCAGCCCATTGTTGTGCTGTAGTCGGACTCATGCCGTCTTTTGCCTCTCCACTGCCGTACGATACCGCAAGTTGAAAATTGATATCCTTGATAATGTCGTCGTCCTCGTCTCCAGGAAGAATAATCATCTTCCGTTGCTGCAGCTGCAAACAGACCTCGTGGTTGCAGGGGCAATCCAAGCTGGATCGGACTGACCGATAGAGGCCCCCAGCCACGGCCCGCACGATGCATAGGAATCGTCCCTGGAAGCGAGCTTTCCTGGAGGGTTCAAGCTCAATATTCCGGGTCGTCAGGTGCTCGATTGTTGATATCCCTTCACTGATTTTCGACAGCAAGTCGTCAAGGAACGAGCGTCGTAGTGCCTTTCGTATGTCTGACTTCGTGCCTCGCCTCTGGTCGTCGATCCGATTCTGGATTTCGTCTGTTGCAGCTTTGACTTCTTTCATTGCGATTTCAAAATTGCCGTAACTTCTCCACAAGCGTACGCGAAGTTTTCGTTCAAGCCCTGGTTCTGCTTCGAGTTTCGACGGGTCCTGAACTATACGCTCGACGCAAGACTGAGGGACTAGGTCGATGAGGAGCTTCTCGCATACATCTTGAAGCCTGACGCGTTCGCTTTCAAGTTTGTTGATGATTATTTCCAAGTCATTCTCGTACCTGCGCGCTCTCTTTATTCCCGTGAGGCCGCTGCCAAGGAGTTTGAGTGCCCCCACGGCTATGGGGATTGCGCCCAGGACAAGCCCCGCTACCTCAACACCGGACATGATTGTTATAAGTCGTGGATGCCCGGTCAATGATAGAACGTAACGTTGAGAGATTTTGAGTACGGAGAGAAGACACGCTTGGTGTAGGACACTGGGAGAGGAGATTGGGCATCATTGGGCGAGAGCCTCGCGCGGGGTAAGGAATGTGCAAAGCTGTCAGCTGAACAGACAAACTTCAGCTATTGGGCAGAAGGTGCAACAAGATGCATGATGATTTGTCTTTCGGTATAAAGATACCTCAACACCACGCTTACTTCCTTTCATCACCTCGATGCTTTGTCTTATCTGAATAAAGCCAGCAGCTCGAGACTTGCAATCATGTCCAACCATATTTCTTCCCTCGTCAGAGACTGCCTTGAGCTCTTTAATTTTTTCAACCAAACTCCTGCAAGGCCAACTGCTAACTCAATCCAATCGGCGGATCTGAGAAAGTTGATGGACGGGCAGGCCCGCTTCGTTCGGTGGTCCAGGAACATTGCTGCACACAAAACTGGAACAAGCTCACTCGAATACCGTCTGAGAGATGCCTCACATGTTCGAATTCAGGTTACTCGGCTCCTTGATCACATCAAACGTTTGTTGCAGGACTCTGTCGCTATCGCCAATGGAGAGAAGACCCCGTGGGATCAACTTGACGAGGATGGAGATTCATCCTCATCCGACGATGGCGAGGTTTTTGACCACTCTCCTAGCACCGAACTTGGTCAGATTGCCATGCATACTACCGGTTTGGTCGAAAAGCTCCTGCTTTTGAGCGTAGCAATGAACACCCCAGCTTCGCATGACAGATTCCTTGCGTCGCCGTCAACCAGAACCTCTCACTTTGAGCAACTCGATGTCCAACACGTCAAGGAAAAGTACCGAGCAGTAGATGAGGCTCTTGCAGAGCGCCTAGGAAAAGCTATTACGAGAAGACGGCAGTATTTCAAGTACCGAGAAGCCCACCACGTCAAGTTATCATCCGGACTTGATCAGCAGGAAGGCCCAGACAACAGTACCGTCGCCTCCTTAATTCCAGCATACTCGGAGGACAACTCTGAGATGCACGAAGAAAAGAACCCGACGTTTGAAGACGATCGTTCGGATGTCGCTCTTTCCGTAACCTCATACGCTACCACTACGGTCGGTGAGACCGCGCTGCGTGTCCCGCCCTTACCCGATGAAGGCAGCGAGGGTCGTCCATTCGAATGCCCGTACTGCTACATGATGGTTGTTATGTCGTCTCGGATTGCGTGGAAGTAGGTCATGATTCATTACTCGATGCTATACAACCAGCGCTGACCCCGGTTAGGAAGCATGTGTACAGTGATCTTCGGCCATATATCTGTCTTGAAAAGGATTGTGTCACGCCTGATCGGCAGTATGAGCGGCGCAGAGACTGGATGAATCACGTTTCACGTCATCATTGGAGAGTATACAATTGCCCGTTAGGGTGCCACTCGTCGTACCGAACGGCTGAAGCTTGTGCCGATCATTATTCCACACAGCACTCAAATCATAAGAACCCTGATGAAGTTGATGCACTGGTACAGTTGTATTCTGTGGGACTCAACCTTCAACATGGGATCCCGTGTTGTCTTTGCGAAGAGCATATATCCTCGGTCATCGAGTACAAGCGCCATGTTGGACGGCATCAGGAACAACTTGCCCTCTTTGCAATGCCCTTATCGGACAGGGAAGACCAATTACCTGAGCCAAGCGATGAAGAACAAAAGGACGATGCCGAATCAGTCGATTTCGAAAGGGTCACCTCCTCAAATGATGAGCTACGAGGGTCTGCGTCTGCCGACGGTGATGATAACCCAAGCCCCATCAAAGCTCCCGCAGCAAATGCGCGTGGGAAATCCACGACTCTGGTGATGTGGAAGTGTTGTAATTGTGGCCTGGGCTGGTTCAATATGGACAGCGATGTCACATGCCCGGGGTGTCAGGTGCTAAGATGTGCTAGGTGTCATTATAGTCGTGAAGTTTAAAGTTAATACAATATATATAGAGCGAGTGCAATAAATAAGCAAGTATAATAAAAATCCCTTACCTTATAT
>JAANQP010000787.1:0-25555 GCA_011320165.1 Fusarium protoensiforme
TAATGATGCTTGAAACATAAAACCAAGAAAGATTTCCCGTGATAGAGAGTGTGCTTTTTTTTCGATCTTTGTTCCCAAATGGAAATTTAATTTTGGATTAAAAAATTTTTCGAACGAAGGAAATGAGGGAAGACACACACACCACACACACAAAATCAAGTGAACGGACGGAGCCCGCGAATGACTACGACTCGACTGGAAAACTACCCAACCTACGGGCGACCAACGGATTCCATTGTGGGTAGATTGTGGGGAGGGGGGGCGACTCGACTCGGGCAGCAGGCGCCAGGCGCGTGGGAGGGGGAGGGGGAAGGAGCAAGCAAGGCAACGGCGCGGGTTGGTTCTTTTCCCACTCATCCAGTGGATTTGCTCGCTCACAATCACGCGCTGAAAAAGAGCACTGACTTGGGGGGGCCATCCTCTTGGGACGGAATCACGGAAGCAGAGGGCGAAAGGGGAAGGCGATTCATCGAGTCAAGCCGGGGTCTGGAGTCCCGAGTCAAGGGCACGGTCCAATCACTAATTGCCTAAAGGCGCCCGTCCTTGGCCTTGAACCCTTCCTTCCCTCTTTGGGTCGGGCATCTCGTGAGTCGTGCCTGTCTTGTTCGGGGAAAGGGTGAGTGGTCTGAGGGGAGGGGAGGGAGAGAGAAAGGTTTGAGGGTTATTTTGCTTTTGCCGCTAGGGAGGAAGGAAGCAGGAACCGTGTCTTGCCTTCTGGCCGTGTTCCTGACATGGGTGGGAGAGGTTTGACTCGGGGTATTCACGTGATGGAGCAGACAACCTCCATCGTCGGTATCGTGAATATCAGATACAGCTTTCCTGTTTGCTCCGTCAATCTCTCGAGAATACCTTCCTTTGCCCCATCAGTTGCTCCAGGATATACCAAGACTCACATCCGGTCGCAAGGGGGAAACCGCGTGATGTCTTGAGAATAACAACATAACAGCCGCAGCCCGGGCCAATTCCGTCACGCTGGATCCAGTCTCCCCCCGAACCTCGCCGTGAGATGTTAATATCCCCTGCCCGGCCCGGTCGAAGAGAAAAAAAGATAGGCTGATTTCCGGGCGACCAAGGACGCGCTCACCGATCGGGTTCCATCGTCGCTGGGTCCTCTCAGCTCAACCCCAGTCCTCGGCTCAGCCTGGGTGACCAGACGCTTACACGATACTGATACGAGTGAATTCCCTTATAGAATTGCGCCCTTGTTTATAATTGCTTTTTTTCCCCTGCTAAATCATGTGGTATCTAGTCGCCAAGTTTGGCTTGCAAGACTCCTCTATCTACGTATTTTCTGGTCCAACGTGGTGATGCTGTTTAAACTCGCTAACAAGCCGTCATGTATGCCGTGTAAAATCATGTACGCTCCATCAATTAGAAGCCCTACTGCGAGGGTGGTGCTCTTGATTGACCATATTATATGTCAACTTTATACCACCCAAAATGGGGATCAAGGAATCTCAATCAAGATCAAAGAATCTTAATTAAGATACTTTTATCCCCTTTTCGGATGGTATAAAGTCGATATATAATACGCTTAATAAAGAGCACCATCCTCACAGTAGGGCTCCTAAAAAAATTCCAATTCCTTGCATGTCCCTCCAGTAAACAGAAGCGCCGAGCATGACGCTTCCTCCAATCAGATTCCCATCGTACTCGCGCAAATAGCAGACCCCTAGGCCGGTGATAAAGACTAGGATCGCCGGCTCGTCGATTCCCTTATGCAGTTGGCATTCGAGCTACTCGTCCCACTTCCGAAGGATGCGGTGGGAGCGGCACGTCAGTCGTAGGGGCGGTAGATCGAGGTGTCGCCTCGACCACGTAAGAGATGCCGTCCTCGGACACGTAAGAAGGCGGCCGGGGTCCAGACCGAGCTCCAGGACGCAGCTGAGCAAGATCAACGTCCTCATTACGTTGCCAGAACAAACGGTCGGGGTCGACTCGCTACATATGATCAGCCTCAACAAATTCACCGCAACTGCAGGATCAAGACGCAACATACCACTGTCTCTCGCCAACGGCCATAGGCTGGCGGCTGACACTTTGTCACTTCACTGTCTATGCCGACCGCTTCTTCGTCTCGAGCAAGGACAACCGGGATGGGCACGGGAGGCACGGCATATCGTGGAGGTCCACGGTAGCGTGGGGGTCGGTTTGCGCGCATGGCTGCTTCGCGGTTGCTCTTTATAACGAGGATGCAGAGTCGAACAAGGCCGTGGAAGAAGAAGATGGTGGCAAAGAGGATGACCATGATGAGCATGATGGTCATCTCACGAGTGTTGACCTTGTGGGTCATTGAGAGGGTGAGATCTGAACAATTGATTAATACCCTTTCCCCAGCTGTTCGAGTACGGTGCATGTCGTGACTTACAAACAGTGACGAGACTAATGAGAAACAGGCCAGAGGCAAAGCATCGGAGAATCTGCGCTCGCATACGTCTTGACCGAATCCATGGCAGGCAAAACATGAAATGCTTCGGATGCCGTCTACCATCGCTCCTACGAGATCGATGTCGGTTCCTATCCCGCTCATGGTGGTGTCGTCGCCGTCGTCGTCGGTCAACAACTGAACCTCCAAGAATCTCGGCAAGTTGCGCCTCAATTGGGTCCACATGTTCACGACGCTCACGGCGTTCCCGACGAGCCTGTCTCGATTCTGCTGAAGGTGTAGCCACGGGGTCCGGTCTCGTAGGCGAAGGTGACTCAAATGGCTGGGTAAGTGGGAGTAATGGCGCGGGAGAGGCAGTCGTGTTGCGAGTCTCATATGTTAGTGACGAATTGTTATTTCCCCATATCCGGAGGAAGTTTGGCACGCCAAACACCCGAGAATGTCGGTTCGTCTGGTTCGGGTTCGAGTCTTGGGATTTGATGCTCTCGATTTCCGCCAGCTGGGGTTGCGCATTCGTCGGCTGGGGTTGACCGCGACGGAACAGTCGAGAGAAGGGAGAGCTGTTCGTGCGAGACTCTTGCATATCGGGCTGGCCTTCGACGTCGACATTGCTTCCGTTGGATTCTCCCTGGCGCTCTATGTGAGCCTGTCGAATGAGATCGGAGCGCAGCCGCTCCATGGCAGGGCTGTTCAAGTTCATCGTGTCTTTGTAAAGGCAGGCTATGAGCGCGTAGACCACTACGTCTCGAGGCAAACGACTACGCCGACAATCTCGTGGGATTAATTCGATAGCAGACAAATAGGTAGCACTCTCAAGGCAAAAGAGGTTGTCGTAGCATCAGGGGTAGCATCTCGGTCATGGTTTGAGAGGGCAGGGAAGCAAGATAAAGACGGTTCAAGAGCCCGTCTTGAACCTGGACGCAACGCACAGAGGTGAACGAAGACGGCGATGATAACAACAAGAGAGACAAAGAATCAATAAAAAAGAGGAGACGAGTTGACGACGAGCGCCGGGTCGAGATGATCTAATTACCTAGTGGGCTCTCGAACGCCCCGTCGAAGGAGGTTCATGTGTTCGTACGAGCCACGGACCTCCCCCCCTAGCCAAGCCAAGCCTAAACGACCCATGATAACGGGTCCTCCGACGAGAGGATCAGGGACGTGCCAGGGCGAACCCAGGGATCGATGTCGCGATTCTGCGACATGGGGCCCTGTTTTAGAGGCTCAGAAGGGCCTGAAGACGGAGTGGCAGAACAAGGAACGTCCCCGTTTTGTGATTTGTGATTGATTGCAGAGAACGTCTTTGCTCTGGTTGTTTGCTGCTGGTGTTGACTGGTTGCGGGACGACATGACTCTCTCTCTCCATCATCCCTTGTCAGTTTCCCCCTGGCTTCTGCAAAGAGATAAACACGCCATGCCCGCAACCGGCCTAACAGCAGCGAACGGCGCGCACCGTAGGCAAGAAAACGTGGGATGTGGAGAACAATAGTCGAAGCTTTTTTAACACATCCAGGGGCAGTCAGCTGGGCTAAGAAAAAAAGCGAGACACCTATCTAAGCGCATGAGCTTCTCCCTCCCTCAGATAGTCAATAGAGCACAGGAAGAATGGATAAAAGAGCTCTAATGTATTATATGTATTGTAATGCATTTTTAACGTTTTTATTATATTTTATATTCACTTGTTTACTCTGCTTGTGAGAAGTTATTTACTCCTCTGTGATCTTCTGGTGTCTCGTTTATTTCTTGACCAAGCCTGCCAGGGGCACAACAACCTACTCAAAGCTAGTCTAGATCCGGTGTCCGTGGCTCTGTTTGTCCGTCTCGGGTAAAGGCACGCCCTCATTTTCTTGCCGCGGCAATTGGCCAACCACGACCTGCAGAGGGAGCACCTGAAACCTGAGCTCTCACTTTTTGGCTCTGCTCTCCAGCTGGACAAAAGCAAACCACACACGGGCAGGGCACGATTGGATGGTGATGGAGGGATGGGTTGTCCGAGAGGTCACAGCCTGTCGAGGATACAAAAGACTATTGGAAGGCCGCTGTTCCCTTTGATTTTGCGTGTTTTGCCATGGCTTTCCCCAAGGAGACGCCGGGACCTACTATCCATCGACTATTTGCAGATAGTGAGATTGCCTCGACGACGATGGACATCATGATTGCGACACCGTGCCCCAGCTCAAGCTCCTCATGTAATTACAAAGTCTTACATGTCTCATACTTGACACATCCACCTGAACGCCTCAAGCCCTTCCCGATGCTTTCAGAACAAAAACAAACAATTATACATGCAGGCTCCAATAAGTTGCGCTTTGCTAGCCCTTGCGAAACACCTCTGTCTTGTCCGCCAAACAACAAATGTTGCCGCTCCCTGACAATAGTTGACAGATTAAGCCACGTCAACTTGCTTCACTTCACCATCGAGTTTGCTGGAGATTTTGCCAAAAATGATTGCCCTTCGTGTGTTGGCTTGGCTTATTGCCCCTCGACAAGGAGTTGTATCAAGGGCAGACCATCGTTGGCGAACCTTCGTGTTCTTGACACGCCATTATCTCGAAATAGTTCAGACACGGACAGTGGCAGAATTAGGATATAGCCCAGCACGTGTTGCTGGCTCATTTCAGCTCGCCAAGAAGCATCTTGCGGTCCGATGATGCGGAAAGCACTGAATTCTCCGTTAGCTCACCATTCACAGACTCTGCCGGCACAAGAGACTTACAGATGGGTTCCTTTCCTGGCGAGAATTCGGCGCAGTTTACCGTACCCTTGTGACCGGGAAGCTTGTAAGCGAGCTTGCCAGTCTCGCTCGACCACACCATCACTGTGCCGTCACCTGATGCTGCTGCGATCCTCTTGCCTTCAGAGTCCCAGCTAGCACCCATTAGGTTTTTCTCCAGACCCATTGTCGCACCATCAAAAGTCCGAATGTGTCTCTCCGTGGGAGCAAACGGCCGAATATCCCATGTCCGTACAGTCGAGTCCATGGCATAAGACACCAGCGACTGAGAGTCGGGTGAAACTCTCAGTGACATGATGGTATCCGAGTGTCCCAGCATCGAGTAGACCACCGCCTTCTTCCTCAGATCCCACACGCGAATGTCGTTATCAATACCGCCTGCGTATATTTCGTTGCCAGCTTCCGAGACAGCCACGGCAGTGATGGGGAACTCGGTCTGGATATAGTCGACAGCATTCTTTGATCGAGGATCCCAGATTCCAATGGTCGAATCATCACTGCCACTGACCAGCAACTCTTCTCCTCGCCTGCTAATGCCCACTGTGTTGATGATTTCCTCGTGTCCGACGTATCGACGAATTCGCGTTCCCGATGTCAGATCCCAGCTCGCCAGGTGCATGTCGGCAGATGCGCTATACAGGATTTCTGAGTCGCGCGACCATTGTAGATCCAAAATCGCACCGCGGTGCCCGTTCAGTATGCCGTAGTTCTCGCAATCGCCGTAAGTTCGCCAGAGCACTAAAGAGTTAGCCCATGTTGCACGCGTCACGTCACTTTGCTCTTACTCAGAGATCTGTCCATTGATCCAGACGCAATCAAGTTGCCAGTAGGGTCAAACTTGGCTGTAAAGATCTCGCCCGAATGTCCTGACAGCTCCATAACAGGAGCTTGAAGGCCACTGGTTCTTGGGGCCTGCTCAAGTCAGTGTTTCAATACCTCCAAGGCCTCACGATTTATCAACTCACACTCTGCACGAGAGCATTGCTAGACGCGTTGAGACGCGCGAGAGCGCCAGTCGAAGAGCTAACATTTTGTCGCTTCACGAGCGACTGAGACGAACCCGGATCGTCGTCGGCGGGACGCTTCTCTGCGGACATGCTGGACTCGGTGGGGTTTCGAAGGTGAACCGTGATGCAATGCGACGCTGATCATGCAAATGCGCTCGACTCTGGCAAACTTTTAGAGCTATGAAGTGAGCTTGGAGCTGCCTCTTGCATGCAGCACGACGATGGTGGTGGGCATGGAAAGCAAATCGAGTAGCAACGATTGATTGGTGGCCGGGCCGAGAGTTGTTCCTGACATCGGCGCTTCAACACTCCGTCCACCGACTTCCAGGGTGACGTTGGGAACTGGCCTTCACTCCTGTGCTGGTGGTCCAAGATTAACGATTCACGGTATTCCTTACGGCTTTGAGTCTGGCATTGTCCAAGCCGTCTTCTCCTACCCTTATATCGCCCAGATCTCTTTTCCCCAACCACCAAGCTCGTCGCCCGTCCTACACTCGGTGCGCCCCGCCAGATTCTATCCCCATTCGCAGCAATGTCGGCCAGCAAAGCGTCCCGCGTAGGCGAAGAGTATGTCGACCCTCAGCGCCAGCTTTATCGCAATAACAACATGTATACTAACATTGTGATAGAATCTGGAAGTACGCGAAAACCGACCGATCCTTGGCGCAAATGTTTGTCTGACTTGGAATCACAGAACCCGAATCGACAAGGTCAATGCTGAGCTGGTCACATTAACATACGGAACCATCGTCGCACAACTCTGCAAGGACTACGAAAGCGACTATGTCGAGATCAACAAGCAGCTTGATAAGATGGGCTACAATATTGGGCTGCGGCTCATTGAGGACTACCTTGCCAAGTCCAATACCATGAAGCGATGCGCCAACTTCCGCGAGACGGCCGAGATGATTGCCCGTGTATGTGCGCATCATAGACACGGACAAGAAGATAACTAACAGGATCCCAGGTCGGATTCAAGATCTTTCTCAACATCACCCCCCAAGTCACAAATTGGACGAGCGACAATGACCAGTTCTCGCTTGTGTTTGAAGAGAACCCATTGGCCGACTTTGTCGAGCTTCCCGACGACGGACGAGCACAAGATCAACTATGGTACTCCAACATCCTGTGTGGCGTACTCCGCGGGGCCCTAGAGATGGTGCAGATGCAAGTGGAGGCTCACTTTATCAGCGATATTCTCAGGGGCAACGATAGCACCGAGATGAGGGTTTCGCTGATTCGATACCTCGACGACGAGCTGCCGCCTGAGGATGACTGAGCCTTGTCAAGGACAGCCACGAGAATGATTGGACGGAAACCGCGCAAAAGACGATCGGCAGGTCAAGCTCTTAATTCATATATAGGAGCCAGGGAGAGGTCATCTACGACAAGCCGCTACACAGCATCTATGACGATCTGGTGCCGATCAGGGCAATATTCTGAACAACCCGAGATGGATGGGCAAGATGCGATTTTGAGTGTAGAGCTAGGGATCATGGCACGTGTAGATACCCATAGAAGAGGCCGGCTGTCAGCCACGTGCAAGGCTAAGGAGAGGCGCATACCTCACCCTCAAGCGCTTCACCCTGGCGCATGTCAAGATCAAGTTATTTGAAGCCATAGAACAACTTGATGGAATTCATTGCCATGCCGGAACAGGAAGAACAATGCCAAGTCAAGTAGACAATTCAGCCTGGTGCGAGCAACTTCAACCCCGCCGGATAAACAGTTGATGTAGGTTGCTTCGGATTACACGGATAGATTGATAAGACCCCCGCGAAAGGAACCACGATACAACACAAGTGGGTTAGAGCAGCCGACGGGATGGATGGATTATCAGTGAGACAAGATTTGGTAGTGGAGGTACATCTCAGAAAACGGAGCCAGTGGAAACTCAGGCCAGAATGACGGCCGGGGCCATCCAAATTAATCCATGTGCCTGCCTCAGGCAACTGGGGCTACTTTTCAACTCCCTTTTCACCCGCAGTCTCAAGAATACGCACTCTGGTTTGAGATTTACGTACCTGCGTCCTCAGGCATGGCGTCCCAGCCGCATGGGAGACACCCGCCTAGAAGAGCCTAGAAGGCCAGGCTCCATCAGGGTCCTGTGGGGTGACGCGATTGCTTGAGCGTCAAGCCCCTGAAGAGCGGGCCTCCTCCCGTACCAAGCTCCCAGGGCCGAGCGCGCTGAATCCCGTGCATCTCCCACTGAAGCTCACTGGACTCGATGAGCCTCACAGGGCAGTCACGGTCAGCGTCTAAAGCTCCATGCCGGCCGAACGCGGGTCTGGAGAGTCCCCCGGTTGTCGGATGCCAGCCTCTTTTCTGCATGGGCGTGTATCAGCTTCAGCCTTGGGGTCTAAGCGATTGTCAAATCCGCAAAACAAGAATGAAAGAGAGTGATAAAATAAAGGATATCTGATGAAGAGAGAGTATCAATGGCTCCAGAAAATGCATTATTTGTCTTCAATTTGCACACAGATCTATCGGGAACCGTCCCGATGTGTCCTCCCTTTAACTGCATTTTCTCCCTTATGCTCATGATCGACCCGACCCCTTAGCCGCAAGGGCCTCAGTTGTGGATCTGCCCCAGGCCCAAGGCTTCCCATCAGGCCCAGCCAAGTCCAGCCTTGTCATTTCGCCTTTTGCCTTTTTGGCGCAAGTATTTGAGTACTTGTAAATTGCTTGCGTCTAGCCGTTTAATGGAACGAGACGCATCACCACCGTTCCGGGTCAAGCCAACAATTAAAATGCAAAAAGTCGCTCAAGAGATGCCGTAGACAGGACGACGACGAGAATTATCCAATTGGAAGGCAAAAATAGGGAGGGAATGGAAGGGAACAGCAAGAAGAAAAAGTTTCTCGTCCTCCCACCGCCCCAACCAGCGACCACGTTTTTTCGCCCACAAGTGTCTTGCTCCCTCTCACACCCTCTCCCGTTGATTACTCTCTTTCTTCCATCCTCCTCCATCACCTCACTTTGCTCGGCTTAGTGCCGCCTCGGCTTTTGCGACTTATCTGCGAGCGCGAACCTCACTCAGTCTCCCTCGGCCTCAGTCAGACAGACAAGAACAAGGACGGCTTTGACTAGGCCTCTCGTCTCGTTCAGCCGCCCTCCACTCAGTGCCCGTCGGCAGCATTTGAGCCTCTCCGTTTGCTCCAGTCCAGTGCCGTCCGGTACCTCAGCGCTCAGGTACCTTACATACGGTAGCGAGGTACCTGTCCAACCTTGGGGGCGGTTCCGCTGGCTTCTCCGAGTTGCGCTACGGACCCAGAGGTACATGCGATTCGCGTGCGTCACCCGCCGGATCACAAGTACCCTCCCACCCCTGGCAATCGCCCGACCCCAGTCACGTTCTTTTTTTCTGGCAGAACCCAGCGCTGCGCTGCACTGAGCAACTGAGGCAGGCCATCACCTCAGGCAAGGGACAAGCCCAGCGCCCACTTTCCACTCCCAGTTACCTCGACACTCCGCCAAATCCAACCTACACCACCACCACCCGACACCATACCTACCGTACTCATTCTCATACTCCCCCCCAACTTATCACCGCGACATCGACTCTTGGTCGACCATCGCATCGCCGTTGCGGCTTCGCTCTTTTTCATTTCTTCTCTCAGCTCGCCGTTCATCATCGCCGATTGCCGACACGAGACACGATCCTCCCAATTCCCGCTTCCTGCCACTCGCCTCTCATCTCCCAGTCTCGCGATCCTCGCGACCCTCGCCCCCCGCCCGACCGCGCGCCTCACATCTTGGACCGCGTCCACGGGTCCTCAGCTTCTCACTCCTCCGCGCCTCGTGGGATCGCTGCCCGTCACGTCCACGTCGGGAGGCTGCCCAGCGCCGCTCCGCCTGGTGGCACGTCCCCGTGGCTACACGAGCCCCCGTCTGCTGCTGCCGCCATCGTCGCCGCTGCAGCAGAGCCTTAAGGCCTCTCACTGCTTCTTCTCCTGTCGTCTCCTAACCCGCCATGGCCATGAATCCAAACGTTAACATGGCCAACATGAACCCCATGGGCGGCCCTGTTGGCGGTGCCCCCATGCCCATGATGAACAACGGCGTCATGAACCCCCAGGCTGCTGCAGCCGCTGCCGCCGCCGCCGCCGCCGCGGCGTCTCGCCAGCAGCAAGCAAATGATAACCAGCGCAGCATTCTCAACACATACATCTACGAGTATTTTATCCGCATGGGCATGTACGACTGTGCCCGTTCGCTTTTGTCGAGCGACCAGCAGGTCAATGTGCTCAAGGACGGCGCGAACCGCCGTCGCGACGAGAACGGCAATCTCATCAACGGCGTCGGCGACGACCCCATGGACACCGACTCCAAGGACGACATCGACGCCAAGCTCCCCGACGATCTGCCTCCGCCGAAGCTGCCCATGCCCGCCTCCGACACCTCCTTCCTGTACGAGTGGTTCTCTGTCTTTTGGGACATATACTACGCGCAGCGCGCCAAGAGCAACAACAACACCATTAACCAATATGTTGCACACACCCAGGTATGCTTGTTTTCTTGAGTTGTCCCCGTCAGTTGCTGCCATACCGAGCATGTCGTCGTTGGTTGTCTTGCCTCCTATCGAGAATTGAGTCAACCGCGCTGGCAGCTCGTGTCCCCCTAACATTTGGTAACCACTTTCGCTGGTGGCCAATGCTGACCCTCGGTGGCAATGTAGCAACAGTCCCGGCTAAAGCAGAATCATCAGCAGGAACTTCTGCGCCAGATGCGACCAGACATGGCCCAACAACAATACCAAATGATGCGAAACATGCAGAATGGCAACATGGCTGCCATGAACATGAAGCAGCCTCTTGTCCGCACCGCCATGGCTAACGCCAACAAGTAAGCATTTCTGTCAGTGTTGCTTGAGAACTCAGCTGACTGCCCCACGCAGCCCTCAGATGCAGATGGTCCAGCAGGCCAAGCAGAATCAGATGCAACGAGACCCTTCCGGCATGGACGGCCGAGACAGACCATCCTCTCCAGCTTCTGGGGAGAACGCTCCGTCACCGTCCAAGCGACAACGTCTCGAAGGCGGCCCTTTCAACCCTAATCAACCCGGCATGATGCCTAATGGCCGCCCTGGTCAGGGTATGCCTGGACAGCAGATGCCCGGCGGTCCCAACGTCGCCGCCGCTCAGCAGATGCTTACCGCCAATGGCATCAACCCCAACACGCTACACCCGCAACAGCTGCAAACATTTGTAAACGCTCCCCCCGCCGCTCAGCAAAAATCGATTGCCACTTACTCTCAGAACCTCCAGCAGCATCACGGAACCCAGATGGGGGGTAACAAGATGCCCAATGCCCCTCAAGGACAGGGATCGCCGATGATGGCTCAGGGCCCCGACGGAACCGCTCTCAACGCATTCTACAACCCGGGCGAGATGGGTGGTCCAGGCGGCATGCGGCCGGGACCCAACGGTCCTCAGACTGCCGGGGGCAGTAACCATGCCCTCCAGGACTATCAGATGCAGTTGATGCTCCTTGAGCAGCAGAATAAGAAGCGACTCATGATGGCTAGGCAGGAGCAGGATACCATCGGCAACGGTATGCCCAGAGAAGGCGGCCCTGGCCAACCCGGTGGCCCCCCAGGACCTAACGGACAATTCCCAGATACATCTCCTCAGGCCATGCGAGCCGGTGCCTCACCCAACCCTGCTGAGCAGATGAAGCGCGGCACACCCCAGATGAACAACTCTGGCATTCCTTCGCCCGTCCCCGAGGGCGGTCAGTCGCGCGGCTCTCCCAACCCGGCGATGAACTTTATGAACAACCACGTGGAACCTGGTATGGCACCTCACTTCTTTAAGGGAATGGAGGGCAACATGGCTGGCCAACCACCTATGAATGGCAACATGCGACCTCCCAGCTCGCATCCTGGCGGTCCGTTCAACGGACAGATGACGCCGCAGATGCTGGCACAGGCACAGGCACAGGCACGTCAACAACAGGCCCAACAAGGTCAGCCAGGACAAGGGCCTCAAGGGGCTCCTCAACAATGGCAGCAGGGACCCAATGGCCAGATGGTGCCTCAGCAGATGCAACAGGCCAGCCCTCAAATTCAAGGAACGCCCCAACAGCGATCAATGCCTCCTCCTCAGGCACCTCCGGCGAACAACGCCAACAACCGGACTACTGCTTCGCCCCAACAACCAGCGGCTGCTCCGCCTACTCCTAGTCAGACTAACAAGGCAGCTCCCAAGAAGAAGGAATCCAAGGCGGCCAAGGACAAGGTAATTCTCACTCGGCCCATGCCCAGCATCCATACTGACAGGTCTTGTAGCGTGCTGCTGCCCAGAAGAAGTCGAATCCTAACCTCAACAACGCGGGGGCGACTCCCTCTGGCGAGAACAATGACCAACAAGAGACGCCCACGCCCGCAACTCCCATCAACGCCAACGCCAACCTCAAGAACGGACAGGGTGGACAGAACAACCAGCCTACCACAGCACCTGCCCCTGCTCCCGTGGCTGCAACCACTGCTCCTCCAGCTCCCCCGGTGGCTCCTCAGGGTCACGACCCTAACCAAAGCATGGCCATGGATAACACCTTTGGCGGCATGGTATGTGCAATTATGCGAACAGGGCCAGACGAGATTGCTAACTCTGAATGCAGTTTGATATGGGTCCTAGCATGGAGCTGGCGAATCCTATCGACGGCAGTAATGTGCTCAACGACTTTGACTTTGACTCGTTCCTCCACGACAATGACGGAGACAACGGGGCCTTCACTTTCCCGGAGGCGTTCTCGATGGACAACGAGATTGGGGCGGATTAATGGCACTTGCGAAAGAGTTGGGTCGGCATTACGCATCTTTGGTCACACTTAATCAGGCATCATTCGTCACGGCGTTTTATGTGGAAACTATATCATGGTCATGCGGCGATAGGTCTTGGAGGATTTCCCTCCTCCGTGGTGGCTTAGGGGAAAAGAGCCTCTATTTGTTTTTGTTTTTGTGTTTTGCAGTTGTTTATGCTGGTTGAGATGGCAGTGGATGGATGGGATGGGTGTATGTGTTGGTGACGGAGGTGTTGCTGTTGTTGCCGTCAGTCGTTGCTCAAGCTGGTTCCCTACTAAAGCTCGTTTCGACACCCCCTTTTGCGTCTGCTTTTTCCTTTGGGACTCATTCACACGCTCCTCGCACGTCTCCTTTTTATTTCTACTTGTGTGGACCTTTTTTCTTGTCTCTTGTCGCTGGTTTGATTTTGTTGTTGTTTTGGGTTCCCTTGGGGTGATGGTGTCTGTGAGGAGGAGCAAGAGCAAGAAAGAGATGAAGTCAAGTCAGTTGGTTAGGATATATGGCTGAGAGCCATTCTGTGTAAAGTGTTTTGTTGTTGGTGGTTTATTACTCGGTGTATCGATGTTGGCGAAAAATCACATACCACGTTTGCGATTTATTAGTTGTTTTCTCTCTATCGTTGAAGCAGGAATAAAAACTTCTAGTTTCACTACTTGGCCGTGATGTGATGTGATGTGATGTGATGCACATGAGGGATGCATGCATGACGCATTAAAGCTCTTTGTCACTGATTCATGCTGTCATGGCACCATCTCAGTGAGTCAACGATATGCCTCTGCTTAATTGCAGTCATAAATATCCTAGTGTTTTCTTTTCCATCTACCTAGATATCTATCTACACCAATCCGTTGCGCCAGCGTTTTCATGTGTGGGGGGGTATCTATAAGATTCTAAGACAAAGAAAAAGAAACATGACAAAAGCTAGTTATAAAACAGAGGCGCTCAAAAACACGGTAATCGTGAGCTCTTTTGGACGGCAACGATGTACTGTGTGTGTATGTACTCGTGGGAATACGAGTGCGTGAAGAAGAATCAAGGAGGCGCAGCCGGAGCTGGCAAGAGAAGCAGAGACAATATCGACCCCGACGTGCTCGTCTATGTGGTTTCGTAGACGGCGACGTAGGCGACTTCGAGCATGTTTTCGTAGCCATCCTGAGTAGCACCGTTGGGGTCACCCTGTTTGCTTTGTTAGTCTCTGAATCCCTCCAATATGCATCGAGTGAGAACTTACAGGCCAGTTACCGCCAACAGCAACGTTGAGAAGGATGTACATGGGAGAGTGAGCAAGCGTGGCCCAAGTTCCCTCGTCACCAATCTGAGCACCGGTGAGAGAGTGGAAAGGAGCTCCGTCAAGCAGCCAGTGGATACTCTCCTGCTGCCAGTTGCCGGGCCTCCTGTCCACGACGATGGACCAGGTGTGGAAGCTGTTGTCGGGAATGGGAACAGCCTTTCCGAGGCCCTCGGGCTCGTTGCAGGGACCGCCGCCCTCGTGGCCGCAGTGGACGGTGCCGTAACCAGTGAGATCACCGTTGACACGCTCAAAGATGTCGAGCTCACCACAGAGGGGCCACTGGGTGCCCCGGCGCATAGAATCGCCGAGCATCCAGAAAGCAGGCCAGATACCCTGCTTGTTCGCGGCCTCGCCAGTGCGCAGAGCAGCCTCGACACGCATGGCCTTGCCCTCGGGAGCATGCCAGGCCTTCTTGGACTCGAGGCGCCCAGACGTCCACTCGCCGTTGGACTCCTTCCAGGGCACCAGCTGCAGCGTATGGCCGCCCGAGAGCTGGATGTTGCGGTTGGACTCGCTGTACTCCTGGAGCTCGTTGTTGGTGTTGATGTTGAGGGCCACGTTCCAGCTGGACTGGCTCGGGGCGCAGCCCTGGCAGCCGTTGAAGTCGTCCTGCCAGACCACCTTGAAACCCGGACGGTTAGGGCACTGGATGGCCGAGGCGAGGGGGAGGACGCCGGCGAGGAAGGGGAGGAAGTTTCGCATGTTGATGGTCGATATTCGGGGTTTAGTTGTGGTGTGTGAAGGTCGTGTAAGTCGGGAATGGCTTGCAAGGTGAAACTAGCCCCGTGCGGAAGATTGTTTGACAGGAACAGATCGACTGTGTGTGAGAATGTCTTAAAAATAGACCAAAAAGAAGCTAAATAGCCACAAGAAGAGTCACAGCCCGAGAAAGTTGATATCCAAGTTTGAATGAGGGTAAAACGCCTCCTGGGCTAAAAGGAAGGTAACCGAAGAGGCGGTTGGTTGGTTATTTGTTGCAAAAGAATGGAAGGGAAGGGGCCGAGATATGAATATCTAGACCAGGCTTCGATGTAGGGAACGTGTGAAAGGAAATAAGACGAAAAACACAAAAAATGGGCTGGACTCAATGGTGGTGAAGCGAAGGAGTGGCTGGCGGGAGGGGGGAGAGCACTGGTATGTGGATGTTTTTATATCTACGCTACAAAGATGGGAAACCTTGAATCTACCAACAAGGCCTCTCCCCCCGAGAGGAGTGGAGATTTGGGCAAACGAGATGCAGGACCAGACCAAGAAGCGACTGTTGTTTTGGCCTTGACTATAGAGGCCCCCCCGGCGCATAACACATCCCTCCCTGGGCTAGACATGGGAGAAGGGACGATAACAAGGTCCCCCGGGAAAAGGCATGAATGGATAAAGTAGACTGCTACCTAAACCAGCAAGAGTGGGAACGTTCGAGGTCCATGGCGGGTCGAGAAGCCCAGCGCGGTAAACTCGATGCTTAGCGGGTTGATGATCAGGGACGAGACCCTCTCCAAGACTGTGATATGATAGGTAACCAACGATATATCAAACGGGGAATAAGGACCTCTAATTCGTCCAGGGTTTTCCGGATTGGGCCTCTTGTAAGAACACATCCCGGCGGGGACGGGGGTGTGGACCGGAGTGACGGACTCTGTTCAGATAAAACCCGGGCGTGTGTGTGGCGACGCATGATTGGAGGCAGCAGCGTGGCCTTGATGGGGGGGGAATTTCCCATCAGGGGCTGCATTCATGGAGGATTCGCCATGAGTGCACAGCAGTTGAAACCCCGCCAAGTGGGCAAACCGACAAATCTACAGCCGAGATTCATGCTCTTCTTTGTCTTGCTCTCTTGGCTGAAGCATACTGAAATCTTGGCCTGATCTTGGCCCGCCAGACAGAATGCGTAAAAGAGGCGTTCGCGCCGCCCACCGCCCGCTGGAATGGGCCGCGCAATGTCTAGGCCGGCCCTCCCAGGGACATGTCACTCCCTTCTCCACGATGGATGTCCATGGATGTGAAACGGACAAGAACCCTAGTGTGTGTGCGCGGCTTAAAAAAACAAGGGGGGCGCCAGGGGTTGTCGCTGTTGCGTTGGCTGATGTGCAGGGCAGGGCAGGGCGCCTTGCAGGTCAATGGCATTGTCAAGCCAAGACCATCAAAACGTTTGATCGTGTCTATTGATGGATAGTCTAATCTAGACTTGCCTCTTTTGGCATCTGTTTCTTCATGTATTTTTGGAATCTTTATTTTTGGATGTCCTCGTTTGGTGTTGTGTTCCTCTGTCTTTATTCGTATCGATTCTATTCCCCTTTTAGCAAAGCGCCATCTCGCCGCCATGCACGCTCTTTGGCTCGAGATTGTGCTACCCTACAGAAAATCGTTAATTTGACTTTTGTAGCGGTAGATCCTCCATGATTTATCCTGGTAAACCTTCCATCATATCGCCAAGAGAAATAAACAATCCTGTAGACGATCGACAGGTGTCAAGTGGATCAGATCACCTTCAACTCATCTCTTTGCTCGATCTATTGTATGTGTGGTTGCTTCTTCAACAACTCACTTCCCAAGTGTTTCATCGCTAGTGTAAATGAGACTTGTAGCGGTGTAGCCAACCAGAAGCTCAACTGCCTGGAGAAAAAACCTCTTGTTTGACCATTGATGCTGAGTGAGTTGGCAGTCTTGGACCCCCCCACCCCCAATCACCAAGAATCCTGAAACAATGCATCACTCCGCCTGCTCTCGCCACCTTGACTTGCAGCATTAAGCATGCTCTTTATCGCTTGCACGTGTCCCTGTAAAATGGTTCGAGACTCTTGGTTTTGCCTCTTGAGGTTGGTCAAGTGTGATACCTGTTCCTCGGCCCTGCAGCCAAGCCTTCACCGTATCCAACAGCTCACAGGTCGCCCTGCCATATCGCTGCCACCTGAGGTTGCGTTTGTACGTCGTGGATTGTGTGTCCTCGGGCCTTAGTCGTCAGACATTCGGATCGGGTCAAGCTCGCCGAGTCTCTCGTTGAGCTGTACAATCGTCTTTTCAAAGACGCGAGCTGCATCCATCTGCAACCTCATCTCGTCGTCATCCTCGACACCGCCCCATCCGTTGACTCCAGTGTCTGTGTCCGCGTCCGCATCCATGTCCATATCAGTACCGCTGTCTGACTCTTCCTCTTCTTCCTCGTCTTCGGCGGGGTCCGTCATCATCTCAACCATCAAGACACGACATTGATCGACAAGGCTTCGGCATCGAATCATCTCTGTGGTTGTCATGCCCCCACGGAGCCCATTCTCGAAACCGGGCAGTGACTCGTTCGTTTCAATGTCCTTCCCAACCAGAAGACTCGAGAAGCAGTGATCTAGCTTGCGAAGAAGCGCGAACGAGGCCTTGGGTGCAGGAGGGAACCCTCGTACGTATCGTGTAAAGTCGCTTGTGAGACGTAGCAAGAATGGTATCTGGAGAGTTGCTGCCCAATCAATGTTAGCATGTTTCAGGGAGGATGACTGGTGAACTAACGGGTGCCCGATCGCCACAACACATTGATGACACTGTCCAGATTTTGGCAGACCTCGCCGAATTTTTTATAGCCAATGACCGAGTCGCCAGGTGCAGGAGTACTGAACTTCTTGACGTATCGTCTTGAGACCAGCGTGAGTTGCTCTTCCGCGAATCTCCGAACTGTATACTCCTTGCGACCATTAGGCACTAGAGCCTTACTTCTTGGCGAAGGGAGACCCGGGATGTTTGCCGCAAAGGAAGATGCTGAGGAGGGTGCAGGAGAAGGAAGACCGCCGACTTGCGGCGGCAAGAAACCACCTGGGCCGGGAGAGTTCATGTCGCTGGACATGGTGATGACGATATATTGGCCTTGACCAAGCAAGTGCGTTGAAAGTAAGGAAAATGAGAAGCCACGATCTCGGTGTTGAGATGGAGATTGAGAGAAACGCGATTGATGTAAATGGAGAGAATTGGAGGGGAGCGGGAGGGAAGGTGTTCCTTTAATGGTCCATCTGTCTCTTTGTCCTTGTGATTTGGTTCAGAGTTTAAAGTTGAGTTGTATAAAGCAGGGCGACCAAATGTTGCAGCGAAATTTGATTGATTGGGAGCATGTAGGCCACGATACAATAATAACGCCTTTCTAAAGAGTCGTAATTCACAATTGCACCGCGAAGAGGATGACGGAGGCCTTGATGATGCTCAGTCATGGTGGGGTAAGCATGAGTGAAGCAGTACGTACCTTGCAGCAGCCCATCCAATGAGGCGGGGGATTAGACGCTCATCATGTGACTTTAGCCGCTATCGCTTCTAGCCGCGTTATCGGCTCTTCCCATTGGAAAAGCTTCAATCCAAGTGTATCCGAAAATTTCCCCCCCATCGACGAACATCGAAGAACATCCATCACCACCGCGCAAATCCTCTCCGACACCGCAGTCGCGTCAACCTTTGTCACCCCGGCACGCACATACACACATAATCGAAATGCCTCCCAAGCGAATTTACGTCGAGAAGCCCTCCCGCCGGGCCCCCAAGGGCGTCCTAGCCTCCACTTATGACGCTCTTACCTCCTCCGAGAACGCCGCCTTTGTCCGCAGCATTGCCATCTTTGGTGTGAGTGATGGTTTCCGTGGCTGAAAAATGCCAAGTGACGAGAAGTAAAACTGACGCAATGGTTCAGGCTGCTGTGACGTTCCTCTCCAGCTCTTGGGGCGAGATCCTCCTGCCTCCGTAAGTCGGCCCAACACAACAGCCATGAAAGAGCCATATCTAACCCAAGCGCAGTCAGTAAATAACCCGCAGCAATTGCGCGATCGATGAATTAAAAGAGCTGGAGCATCATGATATGGGGGCTGCGAGGAGACGTGCTCCCCCCGGCCATGAGACAAATAATCAACAACTTGTACATTAGATGCAAACGGGGTGTACGCTTAGACAGATGGGATTTCACGACGACCCTGTGCCTACCGGGAAAAGGGAAGGGCATTCATGATATGGGGGAAGCGGAGAAATTAACATGGCCATTCCATTGTGGCTGACTTTTGGACATGACACAAAACAAACAATTCTTCTCTTGATTTTGCTTTGTATCGAAGTCTTTTCGCGACAAACTTCGCATCTTGCATCTTCACCATGGTAACCTAACGGCGATGGTTCTGAGGACTGTCATTGGAAGAGGACGTGCCTGCCAAAACACGACACGACTTTCTCTAAGAGGCAGGAACGAGTCTTTTCACCTGTCGCAATCGTACTGCACCCTCACCCTCGCCCTCACGTTGGCCATGGAAAACTGATTCCTTCAGCTTCACGTTCAATCCTCATCCTTGCAATAGATTTTGACGGCATCACACTTGATACTTTCCAGTATCACGAGGCGACCATCTTCAGCAGCGTTACCAATCAACTACACCTTCAAAGCTGCACTTCAAGACCCCAACATGGCTACGTCGACGTCTCCTTCGATGCCTCCCTCGCGCAACATCATGTCTGATGGCCCAGACGATCGCAGCCGAATGGCTGGCAATACTTTCGCTCAACTCGTCTCCAAATTCGAAATCCTTGATGCCATGTCCACTGCCAGCAGTCGAAGGGACTCGCATGCTTCTCCCAGAGCCGTACCAGCGCCATCTGCTGTCGCTTCTTCAGCCATCATCGGACACAGCCTGAAGCCGTCAGTTCTCAAGGCCCGAGACAGGAGCTCAACAGACTCGAGCCTCATATCGCCAGGCTGCTTCATCCCTCCAAGACGAACCTCTCCCCGTCCTCGCCGAGCCCAAACCTTGGACACCAAGCCGCCCGTTGCTCCAGCCCAAGTTGAGAGTACGAAGCCAAGACAGAAATCTGTGGCTGAGAGAAGGAAGATGTTTGAAATGCAAGGCGACGCCCCTGGTGAGCTACTGATATTGACCCAACTCATGGGCAATGGCACTGACTGCGACATAGCTCCCTCAACACCTACCCGAGCATACACCAGTGCTCGTTCAACCTCCAAGTTGGCCCATTCCAAGAGCTGGAAATCGATCAAAACAAGTCTATCTATTCCAGAATCCCACCTGGAGAGAACCATACCCCCTCCGCCTTCCAAGGCGATCGGCAAGGTACAACCATACTTACTGAGTCACGATCAAGATTCGGCGTCGACTCTGCTTCCAGCATCTTCAGCGGATGAGTATTCGTCCCACCCTTTTCTGGCCCCTGAAGAGCCATTTGGCACATGGACAGCACCGATTATCCATCCAGACGAACGATGGATGGCCCTCAAGCGTGAAAGCTTTGCGGTGACCGCATTCGATACAAGTCCCAGCTACGTCAAGTCCCAGTACATCGAACCGGAGCTGGACTTCGATCACACCTCGTTGAAGAGCAACGGCAATCTCAACCCTGACCATAGCCGCAGCGGACCCGGGAATGGGCACTCCGTAGACGAGACACGGCAACATGGATGGGTACAGAATGCTCGAAAGATGGCACACTCCTTGTCTAGTTCAGCGTTGGCCGGGACACCCAAGTCAGGATCACCTCAGTCTCGAGAAAGCCCTCGAATCTCTGCAGACGCCATCAACGCGTTCAGATCCTTTCAGTTTACGAGAACCGGCGCCTTCAGACGATCCAACTTGCCACGTTCCAGAATATCAAGTCTTCGAAAGAAGTTTGATCTGTCCAAGAGCGAAACCGTCTCTTCTCTTCCGACTCTGGAAATGAATCGGCGAGAAACCGACTCGGGCAAAACTGAGGACTTTGACTGGCCACCAAAGTACTCTCTTCCCAAGTCTGCTACTACTTCAGACATTGGCACTACAACTAAACTCGCATCACGATCAAAGAGCTTCGCTCCCCGCAGGAGAGAACAATGTGTGCGGCGCCCACAAACCCCTCCCCAAAGGCGTAAAACGGAACACAACGTTTCACCATTGAAGCAGAAGATCGACCTATTTGAATCTCTCGACCACGAAAAGCCTGCCGCTAACCTGGCAAAACTGACTCCTGCGAAGAGACGCTCTGTGTTTGGCAGTTCCAAAACAAACACGGTTGGTTCAGGCCCGTTCAAGGGGCTTCGGGGAACTCTGCGTCGCATCTCTACTTCTTGTCGAAAAAGCACATCTGAATGGAGTACCACGAGCTCCAGGCCTGGAAGCGGCTCCCAGAGCAGCATAAAAGACATTACTGGGGGTTCTATCAAGCATGGCGCTATTGCAGACTCTGAGCTAGAGCCTCTTTCACCTCGCACTATTGAGTCCATTCCTGAGCGACCAGTCCTTGGTCAAACTCGCCCGGAGAACGAGGTCTCTCCTCTTGATCTGGGCAGACGGTTCTCAGTGCAACGCACTTCTGTGCCTCTTACGGGATACAACATTGATGGCGAGCCTGGCCTAAGCCCGATGACAGCGGCACCGGCCCCCTTGTTCTCGGAATCCCAACGCAGCAGGTTCTTTAGAACCAAGATCCCCCTTATTCGAACAGCGGACCGATTTTCCCTCCCAGATTTTGGAAACAGCTCTGAAGAAGCTGGGATTTTCGGGCCTACCCACTATCAACACCTAGGAGATCACGGTTTGCTAATCTCAAAGGTGCATTGCCGATTGGAGCAGCCCAAGCCAGTGCGTGCTAATGAGCTGAGAAGATTGGTCGGGATATGCAAGCAAAAGGTTCGGAAGTTGTCGGCCGGTGGTAGTGAGTAGCTGCAAAGGCGAGGCAAGTTGATTGGGTATGGATGGGTATGGGTATAGGTGGCATTATGTAGGTGTGATTGTGATTGTGTGGTTGTACTGCACCGCTTATGTAGTAGATAATGATGAACTCTTACAATTCATATCACTGTGCCAAGTAACTTTCATTCATATTATGCCATGACTGACATTCACTGTCATTGCCATATTCAGTAGTGGTTCCATCATGGATTGTATTGGCGCCTGCGCACATTGGTATGTATCTTTTTGACTAAAGCAACAAGGTAAACTGCGATATCCCTCAAGTAAACATGAATACATGTGCTTGCGAATGAGAATGAAAAAAGACTAGAGATGCGACAAAGGTCGAGCATCGGGGAATCAATCTGAGATTGCCGCATATCATTAAAAAAAGGAACAAGAAAAAAAGAAGAAGAAGAAACTGTGAGGTCTTGGGACCTTCCGATACGCCGCGCTACTTGTTTGTGTGTCCGTTGAGTGTGCATCACGCCCAACGCCGCCAGAATTCAAGAACGAAAGAGACAGTGTGTGTGTGTGTGTGTGTGTGAGAGAGAGAGGCAAAGCTCATTGTAGACAGACACCTTGAGTCTACTAGACCCGTTCCTCGTGCTGCGTGAGGTTCCGATCGACACGAACATGAGAGTCCGAGTCATACTTGCCGAGCTCCAGATCAATGGGGTTCATGCGGTCGCGGGACGACATGCCAGCTTCGCAGCGAGCAAAGACGGCAGGGGTGCGCTCGACGGTGGTTGCGGTGCGGTGGGTGCTGAAGCTGGACGCCTTGAGGGGAGCCATGGAGCCGCCGGCGCCGCGTCCGCTGAAGCTGGGGTTGTAGCGGACGCTCGAGTCGCCGGCGGACGAGTAGGAAAAGTTGGAGCCGTTGTTGGCCATGCGCTGGGCGGTGAGGGTGCCCAGGGGAAGGATGATGGCGACGGAGGTGAGGGTCAGGGAGGCGGACTCAAAGTTGAGCCAGTGGCCCCATTCCAGGGCGGCAAAGACGACTACATCATGGTTAGTTGCATGGTACTGGTTTAGGAAGCAAGCAAACTTACCGGGAACCATCATGAGGATTCCGTTGGTCATGACGAGCACCTCCATCGGGGTCAAGGCCTTGTACGAAGGGAGAACACTACGGTTCGAGATGAGGTGCCAGACGAGCTTGATGTTGAAGATGGCGCAGAACCAGCTGATGGACACGACGTTCATCACCACCATCCACCGGATGAGCCATTCGTTCATTGACGCCGGAGTGAGGCTGAGGTTGGCCTTGTTCTGGTGGACGGTAAAGGCGATGCGGGAGGCGATGGTGAGGAGCGTGACGAACCCCGAGAAGACGACGATAGCATACTTCCAGACGTCGGGCCAGAGGCTGACCATGGTCCAGGCCTGGTTCATGAGGGCGAGCTCGATGATGATGACGAGGAGGAGCGACATGACATTGCCGGCGATGCTTTTGGCAAACTCACTCTGGGGGATGTGAGAGTAGTCCCTGGCCCAGAAGTGGTAGAAGTCGGTAAAGACGGACGGCCAGTAGAGGCTCAGGAGGAGCATGCGGATGGCACAGACGATGAGGCCCAGGACGTGGAGGATGTTGGAGGGCCTGCGGAGCTTGGCCGCGGGGGTCATGATGAGAAGAGTGATGAGCATGATGACACAGGCGCCGAGCTGGGTGCCATAGTTGATGCAGATGCTGGTGATCTCGCGGCGGAACCCATCGAGCACGGGCATGGGGATCTGCACCTCGGTCTTGCCGTCGGCAAGGAAGAAGGTGACGTTCTGCGTGTATGGGTCAAAGCCTCCCATGGTGTCTGTCTGTGTTTGCTGGTAAGAGTCGGTGATGTCGAAGCTTGGTGGTTTGGTCCGAGTGGTCTTGTTAATTAATGATGGGCACAGAGTCTAGTGAAGAAGCTCGGAGGGTGCACGACAAAGAAGGATGTGGTGAGATATAAAGATGGATCATAGCTCAAGGGGTAGGGGTAGAAGTAGAGGCAGAGGGGGGCTATTAGAGGAAATATCTCAAATTGTCAGGTCAGACAGCTAGGTCCAGACAATACCAACTGAGGCGAGTAAAGAGCTTGAAGCAGTAGCAGTCGGGTGTGGCAGCGGCCGTGGCATCTTGGTTGACGACGGATCATAAAAGCCAAGGTGAGGAGAGAGGCTCTTGTCCCGTTCAGGACAATCGCTAGCGAACATATTGTTAGCGACGGGATAATGCAAGTATATCAGATTCAGGTCATCACATCGACCAGAAATGGTGCATGCCAGGGTCGGCGGGGTGAGGTTGATCTTAGTATTGTTCCTGAGTTTGGTGGCGTTGTTTCTTAGTATTGTTCCCGTCGTGAGGCTTGCTGCGAGGCTTGCCACTAGTCCTTTTTGGTCTGATCGCGGGCTCAGGGAGGGGGCCGTGCATATCTGGAGGCTCGGTGCCTTGACTGACAGGTCCAGAGCCTCCTCCCATACCTCAACGGCCTCTCGCGAGATGGATGCCATGTGTGCTATTTGCAGCTTCGCTCCGTGCACGCCAACTACCGAGATTAATCCAAATCGGGGATCCTCCGTTGCCCAAGGTCTCGATCGCCCTGCAAGCGCAAGCCCTATCGGACATGGGCCAAGCCGAGAGCTTTCAACCTCCTCCGTATCGCTTCAGCCCCCTTCCATGAGATGCCATCTACCCGGTCATCACCAAGTCGGTTGAAAATCAAGGTTTTTCGTAATTCGCCTCTTTCTTGTCGTGATCCGCTATTCGCTTCGTCCTCCCCGATCACCTCCCCGATCACCACCTCCTGTCTTGTCCACCTCTCCCGCAGCTCCGGCATCCAGATCTCGTTTCAAGCCACCAGTCTCAGTCACATCAACAATGTGAAGCGCCTCTTCGCAGGGGAGCTTCGCTTCGCTTCGCTTCATGCATGACGCATCCAGCGCGGCTCGCATGCATCATGGGGCCAGGCCCATCCCTTGCCCAATCCTTCGTACCAAGGCCTTTTTCAGATACCACTCGCGCGCAAGTGATCTCGTCATCTTGGCAAACACAGCCGGCGTAATGCGCCCGCGCTCCACTGCCCGGCCAAGCATGAAGATGGCGTCACCAAGAGCTCTCTCTTCAGCTACTAGCGTGTAGAGCTGGTTGGCCACCACTGTCGGTGCTACAAGCAGCTCATCCACGTCTGGCACTGGGTGGCTCTGTGAACCTTCGATAACTCCGTCGGCCTTGTGAAGTGCATCCCGTAGAATATTATTATTTGATGTCAGCACATTTGCTAGCTGGGTCAGTTGCCCCGCCTCAGCTTGGAAGTGAGGTATAGTCGATAGCATCGCCGTACGTTGTGCTTGTAAGCCAGCCATGCTGGACTCATTTTGCTGCCGGCTGCGCATCCTGATTGCATGTAGGGTTTGAGCTAACTGCCGGAGGAGGGCGTCCTTCTCGGGATTGGGGGGTATGGGAGGGGCAGTGACTGTCGTACTTGGCAATGCCAATTCCAGAGGCTCGTCCAGCAAATCAGGAGGGGGAGGGGGGTTAGCAGGGGCAGGCGGTTGAGGAGGTGCCTGGTTCCATGCTGGGGGTTGTGGAGGTTGCTGGTATTGCTGCTGTTGCGGAGCCATCTGCCATTGTTGCTGTGGAGGGGTGTATGATTGGGCTTCGTTCATGTATGGAGGCTGGGCAACCCTTGTCGGCC
>JAANQP010000788.1:0-65595 GCA_011320165.1 Fusarium protoensiforme
ACCCGTGATTGGTGCTGACTAGCGGAGATAGCAAAGATGGCGGATGATTCGGAGGCCATTCTATTCTTTCTCCCTTTCACACCTCCGACCCTTTCATTATTCCATCATCAATCTCCAGCAGGTCTTATCCATGATGGGCCCCCCTGATGCATCTCCAGTCCTCCTCCGCCCGCATCCGGGTCGTCGCCGCGAGAAGCCCCAGCTCTCATGCAATTCCTGCCGTCAGCGAAAGTGCGTCAAGGCCGCCTCCTCCGCAGTCGAATGCCCAGTACTGACGCAGCGAACAGGCGAAAGTGTGACCGCCAAAAGCCTTGTTCTCATTGTATAGTGAGTTATCTTAAGTGTGAGAATGATGGAGGATATCGAAACTTATAGCGCGATGCCTTCCAGAAACGACACCTTGAGTCGACTTGTACGTACATCAACTCCTCGTCGCCATATTCTGCCACTAGACAGCCACACACCGTTTCCCCTGTCACCTATGATGGCAGTCCATCTGCTGGCGAGATGGGCGGGCTTGCGACGCCTTGCAGTTCAGTTTCCGTTCCATCGCCAGAGGCCACAGACCTGCACTTGACCAGGTCTGGGACCGGCTTCAAAGATTCGACTCACTGGACAACTGTTTTGAGCGGTGTAACAGAGACCAAGGACCACGATGATCTGGCACAAGCAGAGACTGCGTTTGGTGACGACTCATCGCCCCTCAGTCAGACTGTCCTTCTCTTTGAAGGGTGTAAACGTGCTACACAACAAGAGCTCCTCGATGAACTACCGCCAAGAAGGGAATCTGACGCATTAGTCGCATTCTACTTTCGGGCTCAGGAATACCGATGTACGCAACACAGAATACAGAGCACACTCACCCACCCCTGCTGACTCTTGATCCGAACAGCTTTGATACACCCGACAGAGTTCTTGAAGAGGGCAAGTATCCATTCATTCCATCAAAGACCTGCCAAATACTAACTGCCATGATCAAGTACAACGTATTCTGGGATGATCCTGGCGGGGCCTCCGTCTTCTGGCTTGGCCTCTTGTACAGCATCTTCTGCCTCACTACACAAGTTCGGAGTCAGGAGAGCTACCTCTCAAGAGACCAGGAAACCGCTACGTGCCTTCCGCAACCTACAGCGATGCCAAGGATACTGATCTACCGAGAAAAAGTTGTCCAGTGCCTCATCCAAGCTCAGTTTACCAAAGGGGGTCCCGATATCATGGAGACCCTTGTTCACTACATTGTCATCGAGAACAACCTGAACAAGGACTCCGACACTAGAGTCTGGCTCTTGATGGGTAACATTGTTCAAATAGGTATGTCTTCATCAGAGCCATCTAGCTAGAGAGTCTGCTAAAGTGGACTTGGGCAGCTATTCGCATGGGCTACCATCGAGACCCTCAGCACTTCAAGGCCTTATCGCCCTACCAGGGCGAAATGAGGCGCCGCATGTGGGCCTTGGTTTACTCTCTCGACACAGGCTTCGCGACGCAGATGGGTCTCCCAAGCAGCATCAAGCACTCACTGAGTGACACCAGACCACCTCGAAACCTACAGAACCACGACTTTGACGCCAACTCGATCGAGCTACCGCCGGAGAGACCTATAGATGAACTTACCTCGAGCACTATGATCATCGCCAAGTTTCACGTCGCCGTCTGTATGGGCGTTGTATCGGACATGGTCTCTAGTCCTCACGCACTCACCCACGAGGACATTGTGGCGATAAACGCGAAACTAGACACGACATATTCAAGTCTTCCTGGTCCTTGTCAGTTCCGTCCCATGTCCGAGTCACTGCTAGACCCCCCAAGTGTCGTGTCTCAGGTAAGTATCGTGGCTAACCCCCCAAAGTGAAGAGTAAACAGAGCTGCTGACATATTCTTGGTCCGGACAGCGAATCAATTTTTACATGCACTATCAGAGAGCAAAAATCCTCATCAACTGGAAGTTTCTTGGTACATCCAAGAATCCGACTGACAGCGACCAGTCGTGGAGTATCGTCATCGAGGCGGCCCTGGAGATCCTGCGACTGCAGCACCTCATGGCGGAGGAGTCCGAGGTCTTGGACGCGTCCAGGTCTACTGGCGTCCCCGACTCTTGTTTCATGAACAATGGCTACTTCTTAGCGGCCAGTGTCGCGTGCTTTATCGTCCAGCATCGCAAGCATAAATTGTCGCTTCAACATTTAACTCAAGTACGGAACCTGCTGGAAAAGAGCCTCACTATCTGGAGCCGCATAAACGAATTCTCCAGAGAAGCAAGGAAAGTAGTCATGGCTCTGAGGGTCGTACTTGGAAAGCCGGAGGAACATGGGCCTCAGGCCAGTGAGGGTAGGAACCTGACACATGATAGCAGGGATCCAGAACTGACCAGTTTTATAGTAAGTGATGCGGATAGTGGAAGTGAAATTCCGTTTTCCAGTTTCACATCGTTCTTTGATGAACTGCCTTTGACGATGGCAGACGTCGACAATGCGGTCTTTCCTTCACTGATGGATTATTGGCCACAAGGAGATGCGAATATGTAGATCTCAGAGTTGAGATGAGACACAAGAGATATCAATATCAACAATATTGAGGCCCTAGTCTGTCAGATGGAGCCTCGCCCACCGCAAGCTTCACAAGACAGTCGATAAACTCCCGACCCCTGACAGTTCCAACATGTAACCATCACGACTCTGGTCCCACCACACTCATCGCATTCGCCGCCTTCACAGTCGCCACACTTTTGTTGCACCTCACCCGAAGTCCCGCACCCACTGCAGTCCACAGTCACCATTGCACTTCCGTCGCAGGAGGAGCAAAATGCCATGTTGTGGGATGGAGTCTGAGAAAGATTAGTGATTTCAGGGGTCAACAGGATGGACCTCACATGTAGCGTTCTTTTGAGTCAAAGATGTGGGTTGATCAATCCGATGATTCTTCCGGAATATCGAATTTGATTCAATCAGGCCCAGTGCGCTGCTTTTGTAGTAATCTTCTCGCAGCTCAAGAAGTGAGGCTGTTGGCGTCACATGTGATGCAATTCTGCACTTTCACCACACTCGGCTGCCGTTATCCTGAGCCCATTGGCTGTTCAACATAACACGAAGCGTATCATGTACGGTTTCTGCACACATGACCTGATCATATCATAAGACCGGGCGGGAGGATGTCAGTGTCTGAAGGAGCATAATGTGGCATTGGCCTACAATCATCGTACGTCCACATTGCCCCAACAATGGCAAATAAGTGGGCGTGGGTGATGGACAAGCCATCTAGGACTTTGCACTTTGTCCCCTCGATGACAAACTCGGACGAAAGTCGATCCGCAGGGCTCGGACAGCTGCGGGCTTTTCGAGGAAGCAGAAATTTGCCGGTTAGAAGCCTTTCATCTTTGGGCAGTTGACGTCAATGACGGCTCCAAGAAGAGTTGTTGGGCACGATATAAAAGAATACATTGATAAACACATGACAGCATTAAAACCCAATGCTGTAAAACACCGTAAACCTTTGGGCAGTGGCCCGCGAGATAGGCATTGTCTGATGGAGGGGGTGGGGCGCAAGGCTGGGCCCTTCTCATTCTTCTTATGTATCAGGGTATTTCGGTCCGGGGACTACCAATATCCGGGACATCTTCGCCCACCCGAGGTTCCAAATGCTGAACTGCTGCGGTGTCTGTTTCCCACAACCACCCCTCAGCTCCTACACCCACGATGCTATCTAGATCTGGGTAAGAATCCAACAGGTTGGCAATGGATAATATCTGGTTCGGCGACATGCTATGAGGCATGGCATGCGATGGATCCAACCCATCACCTCCAATGTCCTCGGGGTTTGTTGCTTGCTGGCTTACGAGGAGCAGCATCTCGTGTAGACGGACAAGTTCCTCGCGACGGAAGCGTGCTGGGACATTGCCGTTGGCGATGAGTGTGTCGAGTAAGTTTAGGGACTTGTCAAAGCCGGCTTCATCGACGGCGTTTGGGAATGGGTGTACGGCCGAGATTAGTGTGATGATGAAACCTGACGAGAATATCTGCTCAAGGTCAAAGGGAAGAAATGTCTCTGAAATATCCTCATGTAAGCCTAGTACTACTAACTCGCACGGGATGAGAGGAGATACCTACCTAGCAGGTCATGCGATTGCAAGGCAGCCAGGATACGCAATGACTGGCTCGCAGACTCACTCGACGTTTTCAGAAGGGCCGTGATGGGTTCAACGGTATGCCGGTCGGGACTACCACCAGAACTCTTATCCTGTAATCTGTCACGAAGGAGGCAGATCAGAAGGGGTCGGGTTGCCAACAGAATGCACTAATAACCAGTAAGTCCTATGCGCTACAGATGGGTGAAGGTTTGGATACTTGGTGATAACAAAGATTCAGTGTTGCAGAAACACGGCCAACAGGGCTAAAATTCCCTGGCTTCAGCTCGGGGGATGCAGCCAAGTCGTCCCCGAGCTTAGCCAATTCTCGAAGAATAGCCTGCGTGTTCCGAAGGAATGATGAACCAAGTCGATCATCTGTCGCATAAACGGCTGCAAGGGCTCGGTTAGACGAGCTCGAGTATGGTAGGTGCCCGCTTACTGTTGATGACTTTTGCCATAAGTCGTGAGAGCTTGACATGCATGTCTACAACTTTGGACTTTTGGGCCGCTTGCGGTCCTTCAGGCAGGAGAACTGAAATGTCTCCATCGTTTATGGAGCTTGGGGCGCCCATGAGCGATGCGAATTTCCGGTCCAGAATGTACAGAGTCCACCACGCGCTGCGATGCCGTGTTTCTTCAGTAGGGTCAAGATAGCCCCCTGTTAGATCACGATGAAGGCCCTGACTTAGAGAGACACGTAAAGCCAGCCCGAGCTATGGGGCATTAGTGCACCGCTTGGGCAGTTCAGGGAGGAACATACATAGAGGTAAGCGCTGTTTCGGTGGTCAATCGATTGAAGGTATAGAGCCAGACCGCAGCAAATCTCTACCGAGAGAATAGGATCCTGGCAAAGTCCTGTTATATCTGGAAACACTCTGATAGCTTGTAAGAAGTATTCACTCCCCGGTGGCTGTGAACTAGATCCAGCGCGCCCCAACAAGGCCTTGCCAAGGGCCATAACCACGAAGTACTGAATGTACTCGAGTCGATTAGGGCCATCTATTGGCGGCGGGTCTTGGCTGTAGATGACATTTAGAGTCCGATTGAAGCTGGATTCCTCGAATAGGTGGTAAGTTTGGGTGATGTGGAACTTGACAGTATTAGTCAAGTAAATGGCATAGTCAAACGAAGGCAAATTGTCCAAGGCCGTCAAACTGGAATGTCCCTTCAATGAAGAGATATCCAGTGGAAAAGCAGTTCCATCGACGTTCATCGGAACATCTGGGGAAGAGTGTTCACCGAGGTGGGCCTGAATCATGTTCATGGCATGTCGGCTATATGCCCATGTTGACGATGGGCCCAAGAAGCCTATTATCCGTGAGTAGCCATCTTTGCGTGGAGTGATGCAAGCCTCAACTCACGTCTTTTGCCTTGGTTATCCGTCATGAAGCTAGGAGAATTCGTGACCAAAGGGTTTCTCAGGCCTTTCAAGTGGTCGTTGGATATCTCGACTTGGTCATTGTCATCTTGTCGCGCAGTACCTGTGATGTGTTAAAACAGAACTCATTACCGTTATACTAGACCAAATCCGATCCTTACCTTCTACCTCATGATGCTCTAAAGGCGTTAGTCGGCGGTTTGCCCGTGCCGACTCGGGGCCAAGCTGGTCATCTTCGGCTTTGCGTTTCAATTCATTGAGGTATCTTGATCCGTTGAACGCGTGTCCCAACACTCGGTCCGAGATTTGTAGTACTCACCGTTCTGAGACAACAATCTTCCTCTCGTGTTCAAAGAAGCATTCTGATTCGCGGCGCACACAGTTGCTGCATGGTTGTGATCCGGAACATCGGACTTTGCGTTCCCGGCATGCGACGCAGCTGCACCAAGGGATTAGTAAGTGATTCACTCCGGTATACCCGTCACCGTGACTCACGCTGCGCGCCGAGGCTTGGGCGCTGTCCTGTCCTGTTCGTGGCTGCTGGGAGGGGGCGTCATCGTGATTCACTAAGCAAGGCACCAGCCAAGAGAGGTTCCGCATTTACGGGGGAACAATGGACTCTCCGGAACGAATAGGAAAGAATCCGGTATTAAATAGCTAATATTAGCATTCGCCCGGCGCTCGACGCGTGATGATGACCTCTTAGACAAGTAGAGGCATGTTCTGAGACAGGATCACCAAGACGAGTCACGATGCCTCGAGAGCGAATATTTCTGTATCGGGTCGCTAAGCTAGCTTACTATCCCAGTTTGTCACATGAGCATTCTCGACATTTGCAACCGCCGCCAAACACTTCGTCCCTCCACCAGCGATCAACCCTGAATCTTGCTGGCAGAGCATATATCGCACACCCAGCGAGTGAATGGCCCATTCATGGATATCAGGCTGGTCGTAGATGCCAGCGAGACCCATGACCTTGCCATGCTTTTTGCAAGCGACACTCACTCGTTTCAGTGCCCCCTTGAATCTGTCGCTGCGAAAGTCTCCCGGCACGCCCAGCTCGATGGCGAGATCGTTGGACCCGATCAGGAGAACATCCACTCCTTCTACAGAAGCGATCTCGTCGATCTTTTCGATAGCTTTCTCATTTTCTATCATGACGAAAACCGTGGATGCCGAAGTGTTGCTCTCGCGGATGACTTGTTGCTGTGGAAACGTCTTGAGAGAAAAAACGGGCAATTGTCCTGTCATTGATCGGCAACCCATCGGCGGGTATTTTGAAATGGAAACGGCCGCTCTCGTTTCCTCTAGAACACAGAGGTGTTAGCAAATGTCGACTTCGGGCAGAGGATCAACCACATACCGGCGCTTTGCACATGTGGGAAGATGACACCCATTGCGCCTCCATCCAGCACCTTCTGAACGAACCCATTGCCACTCTGATGAGGTACGCGGACAAAGGGTGTTATGCCAAGTGAAATTCCAGCGCAGCAGAGCTTGCTCGCATCATCTACCGAGAGACTCGAGTGCTCCAGGTCGATGAAGAGACTGTCGAAACCAGCATTCTTGGCCAACTGGACAACTTGTGGATTTGTGACCAGCCTCACACCAAAGGCCTGTGAACCGTAAGCAAATTGGACGGTTAATGTGGTTGCCGCCGATAGAGACAGATGCGGTCGGTTAATGGTGATTAGGCCAGTTGCCGGTATAGGCAATTCGCGTCGACGTACCTTGCAAAGCTGCCCTGCAGCAAACCTTGTCCTGAGGGTGTTGTGACAGGCGAGCATGGTTGATTCTTCTCTGATGCAGTTCTTCGTCAGATTATATTCTTTTTAGATCCTACTCATCAATTCAACCCAAATATTTATGTTATCGAGGGAATTCTCAGTCTCGGGGACGGTCCCCGAACTAGCGTTCAGAATGGCCTCGGTGAGGCTCGCCGAGCACTTGAACCACCAGCTCGGCCATCTCGGTGTCTTCAGATAAAGCCTCGGTAAGGTATACCGCAAGGTAGAAATGACTACATCATTCTCAACTTATCGCTTTCATACTTAACCATGCCACTCATTGTCCAGGGGCTTGCTCGTGGTGTCCGCCACCTTGCCACTGCCGTCCCTTCCAACTCCTTGCCCCAGCACATCAGGTGTTTCTCATCAAGCCATCTTCTCCATCACTCCTCAGACATGTTCAAGTCTTTTCAGAGGGGTCCCGTGGACCCGATGTTTATTCTCAAGAAGAAGGCCGACCAAGATGTATCCCCAGAGAAGGCAGATCTTGGTGTCGGCATCTATCGGAATGAAGCTGGTCTCTACAGTGAGCTGGACTCGGTTAAACAAGTTAGGGTTTCGCTATCTACAAGGGTTCACCGGAGCTGACCAAGTCGTTCGATCCCAGGCCAAGCTAGCACTGGCACAGAACGATCCAGGCCATGATGTGAGTCTGGAGTCTCGGCCCCTGTTGGCTTCGCGTATCTAACCGCTAGATAGTATGAGCTGACCACCGGAAACGCTCAATTTCTGGAGAAGGCTGCAAGCCTCGTGTTCGGCAAAGAGTGCCAGAAGCTGAAGTCGGGTCAAGTATGTCCCAGCCAAACTACCATCACCCTATCAACCACTAACAGACCCAGATCGCATCCGTCCAGACAATATCTGGTACAGGGGCGAATCACATTGCGGCCTTGGCCCTCAGCCAGTGCGTCTCGCCTCGCCCCCAGGTCTTTGTCGGCGTCCCAGCCTGGGGCAACTACAAACCCATGTTCGAACTGGTTGGAATGCAAGTCTCCGAGTATTCCTACTACGACCCCAAGAACCAAACCATCGACTTCAGCTCCATCATCCAGGCCGCTCGTACTGCTCCCCTGGGAAGCGTCTTTATTCTACAAGGTTGTTGTCATAACCCCACCGGCGCCGATCTTACAAAGACACAATGGGACGAGCTCGCCTCGGTTCTCGAGGAGAACAGCCATTTCATCTTCCTAGACATCGCCTACCAAGGTCTAGGCGATGGCATGGATGAAGATTCCTACGCTGTGCGTCTGTTCGCAAAGTCCAATGTCGACATGTTTGTCTGCCAGTCGTTTTCCAAGAACTTTGCATTGTACGGCGAGCGATGTGGAGTCCTCCACGCCGTGTGTGCAGATGCAAAGACGGCATCCGACGTCCATGATCGTCTTCGATGCTTGATACGATGGGAGTTCTCCTCTTCGCCAGCCTATGGAAGCCGACTGGTCGACATTGTGCTGGGATCTGATCAGCTCACTGGGGCATGGTGAGCGCCCCTCCACAGGAGGATGACCCATGTGAGCTCTAGGCTAACTGCCACGTCCTAACAGGGAAACTGAGCTATCCGACATGCGCCAACGATTAAAGAGCCTACGAAACCAGTTGCACGGCTACTTGACACAAGACTTGAAGGTGTGTGGATATATGTGTGTGGTTTTGAGCAAAGGCTGACCAACAAAATCAGACTCCAGGAAACTGGGAACACATCCTGCAGGAAACCGGGCTCTTCTCGTAAGTACAGGCCTCAACCAGCAACTCTCAAGATTCTAACACGCCGCAGGTACCTCGACCTTACACCGGCTCAGTGCAACACGTTGATCGATCGCCACCACATCTACCTTCCATCGAGCGGCCGGATCAACATTTCAGGACTAAACATGGAGAATATTGAGAGAGTGGCTAGGGCCATTGATCAGGTTGTTCGTGGGGACCTCAAGGCAAATCTGTAGCCAGGCCAAGGGGACGCCAAAAGGAGACAGCAAACATGGAAGTAGACAGTGAAGAGCAATGTTTCGAGTCAGTTGTGTAGTTCAGGCATTGGTCGTTGGTTATTATCACAACACTTCTCCAAAAGAGATCATCCTCCACAATAACAAAGAACAAAATGACGCATTTAGCCATAGTCATGAATTCCACGTTATTATTCATTCTTATGTGCATTTAGTACCCTCGATGTACAAATTTGGCACCTCAGCATTGGATGGCAGCATGAAAGCATTGATTGTCCTTGGCATGGTAACCTTCCCTTCGCTAACGAAACTCGGGACTTGGGAACACGTCGCAAAAGATCGAGTCAGCAAACTGATACCAAATTCCCTCAAGTCGGCTTACTATGATTGTCCAGCCAGCTGAGACTCGAGGCTGTGGTACGAACCAAGTTAGCCCAGCATCTCCGCATTCTGTTCAGCGGGAGACGACCGTGCCAGGATCTTCCATCCTGAAATCCCCGCTCACCTTCTTCTCTGTACGTAATGCGTAGTTTGTAAGCTTTCCGCGTCCTCCGCACATATGCAGGGAACCTATTGAACACCTCCGAGAGAGGGTCTCATTGCCACTCTCAGCTACCACGAGCCGGGGACTTGAACGGAGACCAAACCCCGTAGACGTCTAGACGTTTTAAAATCCACCTCTGTTGTTGCTATCTCTGCTTATCAGTCATCATTCAAGGATAAAACCCTCAGCAAAGCCCCAGATGAGGGAGAAAAACTCTGAAAGAGAGAATGATGATAACCGTCATGACCAAGGGACCCAGACGGGGACCAAATCCCGTCGACATCTACAGGGGCTTGCCCTGGCGATGGCATGACCGTGACGCTAAATGCTCCGCCTCTCCGCACTATCTTTGCTTGCGAGTCATGATTCTGGGGTAGGACGGGGCCAAAAAAGCTTGATAAAGCGTGGGGCATTGGAGATAGGCTACTCGGTCGCTCTCACCGGGTGATACCATTAGCCTCGGTCAGGGCGGCCGAGCACGATAATCCGCGGAAGGTCCGTTCTCTTTATCAAAATTAGCGTTGGCTCGTCGAGCTCAAAAGGTCGAGACTCCCTCGCTAGGAGTCTGCCTTGTTCATCACAGCAACTCGTGCAACTTGTTCATCATTCTCCAGCACTTCATCGTCAACCCGTCGTCACAATCACCATGGCCGAACCTTTCGACAAGGAGAAGCTTGAAGAGCTGGGTGCGGTTGAGTCCCATACTCAGGGGGAAACCGTCCAGTCCAATGAGTTGCGGCGAGACTTTAAACCACACCAAGTCTTTATGTTCTCGATTGCGTGTGCAATTGGTACTGGACTGGTCATTGGTTCCGGCAGTGGTCTGTCCAGAGGAGGGCCCGGCAGTCTTTTGATCGCTTACATCCTCATTGGACTTACTGTGTTCTTTGTCATGACAGCTCTGGGTGAGATGGCGACTTTCTTGCCCATGAACAAGGGATTTGGAGGATATGCGACTCGCATGGTTGATCCTGCTTTTGGGTAAGACACTCCAACTTCAGAAGCTGAAAAGCAGCAATAACTAAACAACCAGTTTCGCTACCGGCTGGAACTACTTCCTGAAGTACATCATGGCAACACCGACAAATTTGACAGCTACGGGTCTAATCCTCCAATACTGGAGGCCCGACTTGAACGTGGCCATCTGGATCACTGTCTTTGGAGTCCTCATCATTTCTATCAATGTACACACCCTATTCCCGTCCTTATCGAGCTTTCGTTGACAGCTTCAGGTCCTTCATGTCAACAGCTTCGGCGAAACCGAGTTCTGGCTGGGCGTGGCCAAGGTTCTCATCATGACGACCCTTATCCTCTCCACCCTCGTTGTCGCACTCGGCGGCGGACCGAACCACGACCGATCGGGCTTTCGATACTGGCAGGAGCCTGGCGCCTTTGCAGAATACTTGGTAGAGGGGACCACTGGAAAGTTCCTCGGCTGGTGGGCATGTGTGGTGCAAGCCTGCTTTGCCTTTACAGTGAGCATCACTTTGCCGTTGATGGCGAGTTCTTCATCTGACAGTGCTTTTAGGGAACTGAGGTCGTGGGCATGACTTTTGGAGAGACCCCTAACCCGAGGAAGAATGTTCCCCGAGCTGTGAAGCAGACATTCTGGAGAATTGCCTGCTTCTACATCCTGGGCATTCTAGTCCTCGGCATGGCTGTTCCTTACAACAGCGAGAAGCTCATCGGAGCCACCAAGCAGGCAACCAGCGGTGGTAGGTTTATCGGTAACCCAGAAGTGTTGACAATATCTGACCTGACTGTCTAGCTGCTTCTCCCTTCGTTGTCTCTGTTAGCTTGGCCGGTGTTGGCGTGTTCCCTGACATTATCAACGGCTGCCTCTTGGTCTTTACCCTCAGTGCAGCAAGCTCAGGTAAGTGGCTCCTCGCAACTCACAATTCCCTTTTTCTAATCCATGTCGTTTTATAGACATCTACTGCTCTTCTAGGTCACTCTATGGCCTCGCAAAAGACGGTCAAGCTCCTCGCCTCTTCGCCAAGGCGCGTGACAACGGTAACCCCATCTACGCAGTCGCGGCGGCTTCCGTCTGCATCGCTCTCGGTTACATGAACGCCAGCAAGTCTTCATCTACAGTCTTTAGCTACCTCGTGAGCCTGGTGACTGTCTTTGCTGTCCTCAACTGGGTGGCCATTCTTGTCACGCACATTCGCTTCCGCCAAGCGTTGAAGGCGCAGGGTATCGCCACCAGCGATCTGCCTTATGTTGGCATTGGGCAACCATATGGCTCTTACTTTGCCTTGTTCATTTCCGTCCTGGTCATCATCTTCAATGGTAAGGATCTACCTTGCATGCCTTGTATCAATGAAGAGCACTAACATAGGCCACAGGTTATGATGCCTTTATCCCGCACTTCAAGGTCGACGTCTTCATCCTCAAGTACATTGGCACCCTTATCTTCGTGGGCAACGTCACGTGGTGGAAGCTCGCCAAGAAGACAACGTTCTGGAGTTCAGAGACTGTTGACTTGGCTACTGGTAGGCGAGAGTTTGAGGAGAGGGAGAGCCACCAAGACGCGGAGTGGAACGGTGGCCTGCGAAAGAAGGTCCTGGGCTTCTTTAGAAAGTGATTTTCACGGCAGGGCCTAGCTCTAAGAGCTTTGTTACGCTAAACGTCGAGGTTACAGTTATCCATGCTACGATACGTCAAGAGTCAATTCAAGTTTATAAGATAAGGACTTATCATTGTGATTCGGGACCAATTGCTTTCCGCTCACCTTGGGAAACACGAATGAATCTTGTCCTCATACCTGTCTGCAAGTAACCTACCTTTCTTAGCCGTGCCTCTCCCTCTCACTGTCTCACGCAAGCAACTCGTACGTGTTTTCGTCCTACACCTTTTCACTGGCCAATATGCGCGTACACATATTCATGTCATGGTTGCCTAGCTGCTGACAAGTGAAATGCCGCTTCCGGTAGGTGGAACACGTCTCGTTACGTGGGACGTTACGTACCAAGCCATCGCAATCCCCACCCAAGATATCGCAATCGGAAGGATTTCGCTTGTTTTTAAGCCCCCTTTCCTTTTTGTCAGCACAAGAACTCTCCCAGTTAGTCTTTCAGATGATTGAGAATCAGAAACAAGCCATTCAACCATGAACTCATCAGTCGACGCCATACTCGATGCCGAGGCCAGCTTTGGTCCTGCGGCGTCGTACAGATTCGACTTTACCCTCTTGTTCGAGAATGCCATCTTGTCAATTTTGCCGTCGACCCTTTTTCTCCTTTTGACTCCACAACGACTCTTTTGGTTGACCAAACAGCCTCGCAAATTGACCAAAAACTCGCAGTTCGTTCTCAAATTGGTACGACAAGCAACAACTTCATGGCCCATCTCTAACCCTTTATTGTTAGGGCCTCATCTCCATATACACCATCTTCCAGCTCACCGTCCTGCTCTGCTGGGTGCTTGGGCCTCTGCCTGCGCCAAAGTCGCAGATTGCAGCAGCCGTCTTGGTCTTTGTCAATGGCTTTTCGTTGGCTTTCTTGTCATATGCCGAACACACTCGATCTATCAGACCATCGACACTCATCAATATCTACTTACTTCTCACGCTCCTCTTTGACTGTGTCATTGCAAGGACCTTGTGGCTCATTGATGGTAGGGCCTTAGTAGCAAAGACTTTTACGGCAACTGTTGCTATCAAGTTTGCCGTGCTGGTTTCTGAGGCATGGGAGAAGCGATCCATTCTTCAAGCCCAATATCGAGAGCTCTCTCCCGAGTCAACCTCTGGAATCTTGGGCCGGAGTGTGTTCTGGTGGCTTAACCCTCTGATGAAGATTGGGTTTGGTCGACCTTTGACTGAACAAGACTTGTATATTACCATTCGTTCTTTTCCACCAAAAGAAGACATGCTGACTACGACCTAGGTATACGATCGATGCTTCGCTTTCATCAAGGAGACTTATTGCCCGTGCGCAAGAGACTTGGAGCTCAAGTAGGACCTCCATTACGCACTGAACACTGGTGCAGTTACTAACGACTTCTTCAGCAAATCACTCCAAGAAGAATGGGCTGTTCTGGTCCACCATCTGGGCTGCAAAGACCATCTTCGCCTCCGGAATGCTTTCTCGTCTATGTTTGATAGCATTCAAGTACACGCAGCCTTTCCTTATCCAGCGGACCGTTGGCTTCGCGAGCGATTTGACTGAGTCTAAGAATATTGGATGGGGACTCACAGGAGCGTGGCTCTTGGTCTTTATTGGTCTAGCCGTGAGTTCACTCCTGGTCAGCCAACATCTATACTAACATGTCTCTAGATCTCCAACGGGTTCTACTACCACAAAACATATCAGTACGTTGCAACGAACACTGTCGATGCGCTTGTACTGACTTCATAGATTCGTCACATCGGTCAGAGGCAGCCTCGAGAGTCTTATCTACAACAAGACGCTTGATCTTAGCACCACAGCGTTTGATGAGACCGGTAAGGCCATCTACATTACTTGCAAGAAGTAGTATTGACCTACCGATAGTCGCCGTCACGCTCATGTCTACTGATACCGAAGCTATCTGCCTCGGCTTCAGCAATCTACACGAAGTCTGGGCCTCCCCGATTGAATGCGGTGTGGCATTGTTTCTTCTATACAGGCAGCTCGGCCTTGCCTTTCTATCACCCATGATTGTGGCGATAGGTCAGAACACGAACGCGCGCTTTTGAACTCTAACTAAATCTTTATAGTTGCCACCCTCGGCATCATGCAGCTTGCCAAGCACATGGGAAGGGCTCAGAAGAAATGGCTCGGTGGCATCCAGACTCGGGTTGATGTGACTGCCTCCATGCTCGGGTCGATGAAGGTAGATAAGCTCTCAGTTACAAATTCTTGTTGCTAATAGTCTTGTAGGAAGTCAAAATGCTCGGACTTACCGACGTCCTCAATAGTATGGTTCAAAATTTGCGAGTCAAGGAGCTGAAGCTGGCAAAGAAGGCCAGAAAGCTGTTGGTCTTTCGACTGTTACTCGGTACGAGATACAATTCACCCCTGTTGGTCGCCTTGCAGCTTGCTAAGAGAACGCAGGATCCAGTACACAAACCATCTCACCTCTGGCAACTTTTGCGACATTTGTCATCCTATCTCAGAGCACCGGTCAACCATTGAACGTCGCCTCTGCTTACACCTCGTTATCTTTGATATATCTCTTGTCGACTCCCATGGCTACAGTCATTCGGACCATCCCGATGGTCAGCGCGTCTCTGGCTTGCTTTGACCGAATCCAGGCCTTCTTGTTGTCAGACAGCTTCCAGGACCATCGACTCCCTTTGAGCACTGGCAGTAGCCAAGCATATGACAGTACAAGTCTTTCTTCAAGCGGCAATGGCGCTGTCGAAATGCAGGATCTATCACCAGCGCAGGACCTCTCAGTCGGGGACCCCTTGATGGTAATGTCGAACGCCAGCTTCGGCTGGGGCGATGTACAGCCGCCAATCCTACACAACATCTCCTGCACCATCCGAAAGTCACACTTTACCTACATCATTGGCAGCGTGGGGTCAGGAAAGAGCACACTCTTGCAGGCCATGCTCGGAGAAACCAAGCCTTCTAAAGGATCCATCTTTACTGGAACCCGCAGGATTGCATTCGTCGGCCAAGAGCCATGGATCCAGAACTTGACTATACGCCAAAACATTGTGGGGGCTTTCAACTACGACAAGGCATGGTATGACAGAGTCATTTATGCATGCGCATTGGAGCAAGATATCATAGATCTTCCTCGCCGGGATGCCACAAAGGCAGGCAGCAAAGGAGTGTCACTCAGCGGTGGCCAGAAGCAACGGCTTGCTCTTGCGCGAGCAGTGTACTCAAGGGAAGCTTTCATCTTCTTGGATGACGCCTTTGCAGGCCAAGACGCCGCGACTGAGGAACATATCCATCGGACGCTCTTCTCTGATGGGGGTCTGTTCCGAGAAATGGGGACAACCATCGTGTGTGTTACAAACGCCAGTAAGTTTTGGTCTGTTATCCTATACGTAGCTTATATGTACTAACGCGGATCAAGTTCATCGTCTCGTGTATGCCGACCACGTCATCGCCTTGAGTGAGCAGGGTTCCATTTTACATCAGGGAACTTTCGAACAACTCAAGACCGATACCGCATACTTCAAAGGTCTTCACTTTGAGCAGAACGGATCTGTCACCGAGGACGACAATACTGTGATCACTAGGCCTAGCGAATTAGCAACATCAAGTCCGCCAGCACCCATCGAGGACGGCCAGGCCTCACTCGGACAAGGACTTGGTGAATTCGCCACTTATGGATACTACCTTGGATCAGTTCCCTTGTGGCACGTTCTTCTGATTGCGGCTCTCGTTTGTCTCCACGCCGGGAGCTACAAGATGACTGAGTTACTGCTCAGTTTCTGGACAGGCCGTACTGGTGCGACACATGACGAGTCAAACAGCTTCTACCTCGGCCTCTACGGCATGCTCGCTAGTGTTTCCATGTCGGCTCTCATAGGATGTTCTTTCTTCTTTCTGATCATCGCAGTCCCACGCAGCTGCGAAGTCCTACATGCTCGACTGCTAAAGTCCATTATGGACGCCCCTCTGTCGTTCTTTTCGAAGACGGACGTTGGAGTCACGACAACCCGTTTCAGTCAGGATATCTCTGTTGTCGATACCGAGTTGCCGTTTACGTTGATTGATCTACTCATCAACATTGCTGTGGCATTCCTGTCGGCTGTGATGATGTGTGTGTTTTCTGGCTACTTTGCGGCGACTCTTCCTCCAATCTTGTTTTTCTGCTGGCGTAAGTTCAAGCTCCAGTGTTGTTTCTGCCTTTCTAACATGGCATATAGTCCTTTCCAAGTTCTACCTCCGTACATCCCGGCAGATTAGAATCCTCGAGCTGCAAGCCAAGTCTCCTCTCTTCACCCACTTCCTCGACACCTTGCATGGATTATCCAGCGTGAGAGCCTTTTCTTGGGAGACACAATTCCGCGAGCAATACTTTGAGTTCCTTGACGCATCGCAACGCCCATATTATCTGCAATTCTGCATCCAACGCTGGTTGGCACTCGTTCTTGACCTGATGGTCGCTGCCATGGCTGGAATCATGATGGTGCTTGTCGTTCAGCTCCGGGGTCAGTTCGCACCCAAGTTTGTGGCACTGGCTCTTCTCAATGTCACTTCGTTCAACGAATCCTTGACGCTCGTTATCAAGGGTTATACCCAGTTGGAGACTGCCTTTGGTGCAGTTGCCCGCCTCAAGCATTTTGGCTCAACCACGGAGAGTGAAAATTTGGCTGGCGAAACGGCTCAAGTTCCTGAGGAGTGGCCATCTTCTGGGCACGTTGCCATCAAGAACATGACTGCTTCATACACCAAGACAGGGAACCCAGTGCTGCGCGGTGTCACGCTAGACATACCCGCCGGCTCCAAGGTTGGCATTTGCGGGCGAAGTGGAAGTGGAAAGAGTTCTCTCATGGGCTGTCTCCTACGTCTCCTAGAGATTGATGCCACCTCCAGCATCGAGTTCGATGGCATCGACATTACTACTATCCCGCGTCAAACCATCAGAGCCTCGGTGGCAGTGGTACCCCAACACCCATTCTTCATGAAAAATACCAGCATTCGAGATAACCTAGCACCTCGAGGCGAGCGAAACGACGAGAGAATGCTTGCAGCACTGCACAGACTGAGAATGCGAGATGTAATAGACAGGATGGGCGGGTTGGACAGCGTCTTAGACATTGATCGACTATCTCAGGGTCAACGCCAGCTGCTCTGCCTCGCCAGAGCCATGCTCGCCAACAAGAGGATCATCCTCCTCGATGAAGCAAGCAGCAACGTGGATCCCAACTCGGAGCAACTGATCCGACAGGTCATTCGTGAGCAATTTGTCGGATGCACTGTCATCGCAATTGTTCATCGGCTTGGGGCTGTGGTGGACTTTGATCGTGTCGCTGTTATGGGGAGTGGTCGTGTCGTGGAATGGGACAATCCCAGGGAGTTGTTGAAGCGGGACAGCGAGTTTAAGAAGCTGTGGGACTTGACTTCGGGGTGAAGAGGTTATGTTAAGGTAGCTACCAGAGTCGAGTTTGCTTATCTTGGTCGCATATTTTGACCTAGATCTCATTGCTCTTCTCGTGTTGTTCTGATAATGCACAAGACGCATAAGATTTTCATAAAGGCATGGCATAAAGTAATCGTGACCGGATTGCACATGGTGTGTTACATGATGTGGCCTTACCCAGTGGTCGGGTTGCCAATCAATCCCTAAGACACTGATAAATTGGATTTCACTTTGTCTTTTGGCCTCTTCTACACCTGTTATGTGGACATGCTATTTTATATATAGAAGTGTAAATAAATTTCTAATAAGAGCCTCAAAGGATTTTTTCAATGGGGTTTTCTAGTAATTATTCTACCTATGCTCTGTTTCTTTAAATCCTCTTCACGAGATAGATGTGAGCTCCAAGATGTGGCCTACTACCCTAGACCTTTCAGCAACGCACAATGGGTCGATAACTTTATTCAGAGAGCTTGATTGGTCTTTAATCTCTGTGTGATATTTCTCATCCAATGCGATTTGTAGTTTCACAGTATGCTACTGGCAGGCTTATGCTCCTTTGTTGCTCTATCTCATTTGACCTTCAACGTGGTGTCACGATCTCAGCCTCTTCAGCTCAGGATTTCGGTGCGATCTTTACAGCGACTTTCCGTTCCTGTGAGGCTGAGCAGAGGCTGATAAGCATATGATTGGTGCAACCTTCTCTGAAACACTCATGGTTGTGGAACCTGCGCCGCAAATGCCAGGGTCGGAATTCAGCATCTCAGCCCAGCCAGGCAAAACTGTGGCACAGACGAATTCCGTACCGGTGATGTCACTGGAGCGCTCGATTGCTCCGGATGCGGTTAGCGCGGTTTCTCAGACAGCGCTGGGATCAACGCAGTCATCCGCTGATCATTGCCTCCTTTGGGGGCTGCGTAAATCATCACCCACGGTTCAGAGAATATATAACATGTCGACGACTGCCAAGGGAGTTTTGACTATCATCATTGCCCGCTCAAGCAACTATCACTAGTGCAGCCTCATATCTTGAAACGTCATCATTTTACCAAATTTGCTCTCTCACCACTACCACCAACTCCCACTCTTACACTCACCAACATGAGCTTCCCTCAAAACAACGATATCACTCTCCCAGTCGAGTCACAACTCAGCAACCCTACCCTTCAAATTGACTTTTCATGGAAGAAGCTCAAGACCCTGGTCTCACAAAAGGACAAGTCTGGGGAGTCTGTTCCTCGATATGTCATCGACTACAACACCTTGAGATCACCCCACCTCGTCTTCCACCCTGCTGAAGACAAGTTTGCGACCATCGGAACCGGCACTCTCCATCCCGTCTCTATCCACGCCGACTATGAAATCCGTGGCCACAAGGGAACTCTCAAGGCTCTGAGGCGCTTCGTCACTTCCTACACTCACCTGTCATACAACTACGCCGAAGGCCCTGGGGACACCCCGGCTGCCATGACCTGGACTAGCTCCAGCGACTTTAAGAGCTGGGACTTTATCTGCCTCGACGAAAACAGCGTTCCTGTCGCCAAGTTCTCGGCCAACGCCTGGGCTATCAGCAAGGTCGGCTACATCGAGTTCATGGGCCCCAAGGCAAACAACCCCGACGCCCAGGAGGAGATTATGATCACTGGCCTCACTCTGTTCTCTCAGATGCTCCTTCGCACAAGTAGTTTCCTGTCTCTCTTTGGCGCCATCTTCTCGAGACCTGGCCCGCTCGATAAGGAGGCAGCTGAGGGGTCTCGGAGAAGCGTGGAAGGAAAAGAATGGGCTGAACACCAACAGCTCTCTTTTCCCAAGGACAACAAGTCCTGAAATGGTGCATGGATATTTGATTGGCTGTTTTGTGCTCTTAAGATGTCCTTGTTAGCGAGTTTTGTTAATTGCGGGATTTCTCAGCTAAGGGAGCGATTGTTCTTCATTTCAATATATTTCTTTGTTTACGGAATTGGGTTTAAATGCTGTCATGTAGTGTGTTCTTTGCTATTGTCACCGAAAAATCCTCTTGGAGATGCCATTGATACCAACAAAATAGAATTTCTCTATAGCAGCATGTGTTTACGACTATACCACAAACTCGAGCATTGCGGGTGGATCCGCCTAATATTATCTCTTTCCATGAAGTTAGGAACATGTGATCTATACCATCGTACTTCAATTTCTACTAATGCTACTCAACTTACCTATCGTACACAACACCCTGGTTCGGCTTGGGTCAAGTTCTCTGTGCATCTTCCACAGTGAAAGACTCAACGTCAAAAACCTACCTCTTACCCGCCTTCTTTCTCTGCTTCTCGTTCTCGTTCTGTTTCTCGTTCTCGTTCTCATTCTCACTCTCATTCACCTGTAACCTCTCCCCCCTATGCTTCACCCTCGTTCCTTTCCCTCTCTGCTGCGACCTATCATTGAAGTCGACGACGCTGGCTCTGAAGGCATCCCTAATCGTATCAGGAGTCAGAGGTTCATCCATTGCTACAAAGGTGGGCCCAGATACGGTTTCCTTTGCCCAATCCTGGAGAGACTTTGTAACGGGGCGTTGCCCGACCTGAATCTGAAGATTCAATTGGCCATTAGTAGTTTTCCCTTGGACGTCCAAATGGAAATTGCCATCTTTGACAATGGTTCTTGAGTTGTCTCTCAAGTTTTCCAGCTTGTGATCTGGGATGTCTGCGATGAAATTGTCAAGAAGCTTCTTGCGATTAGGCGCCATGGTTGTTAGATAGGTGATAAAAATGCTGAGTGGTTGTTAGATAGGTGATAGAAGTGCTGAGTGGTTGCTAGATAGTTGATAGAAGAGCTGAGTGTAATGTTGGTTACCGAGTGCTGATGGAGGAGGTATTGACAGCCCGATGCCACCGCTTAATATAGCTGATCAGTTGTCTCCTCTGCTAGGGGTATGAAAACTCCAAGATCGTCGTCCCATATGTAGAGTATCATGTTCATGGCGTGTTATGGGCAGAACTTGAGTCCCTTACATGCGTTCAGGTCTGATCGTGTAAAAACCAATATTGAACTCGAAACTCACCCAACATGGAGGAGTCCTTTCCCTGCCTCTTGGAGTGGTGAAGAGGCCTAATCTTCTGTTCCGTCACTGTTGAAATCTCATAGCACACTAATAAATGCACCGTTACCATGTTCTACTGCTGTGTCCAACACGTTCTTTGTATTTTAGAAGACAAGTGCATTGTTCGAAGAAAGGAACTCGGGCAGGAACATGAACAGCTTTGACTGCTCGGCTTCGCGGCATCAAAGCAAACCACCTAACAAGGGGAACAAAGGCAGACCATTTCTGAGTACTCGGGTTCAGGCTTTCTAGCCGTTCTTTCATAGACTTTGCATTATTCTAAATCCATTCTTGCCGTTTGCCTGCATTGAAGATGTCATTGAAAGCAGTTCCTGTGTTTGGCCCTCTCGCTCAAAGAGGCGGAGCCGCTACGGTCAATTACAACACTTTCTGGGCGACAAAGGGTGGTTGCTAAGTGCAGAGCATTAGAATGGATAAAATCCCGTAAATTCCGTAAACAGCGTTCAACTTCTCCCTTCCATCAACATAGACAAGCTTCATCATCTACCAAGACTTTTATCTACTACGAAAATGCCGACTTCACCTCGAGAAGGACTTGTCTGGGACGATTCGGGCTGGGACCTTGAACCCCAATGGGCATCTGAGCCCAGCCTGGAAGCAATCCAGGCAACATGCCAGCGGGTCTTGCAGCTCGATGCTTCAGACGGCTGTTCAGTGTCGCTCATGGGTGAAGGCGCCCTCAACAAGGCGTATCTTATCGAGGACAACTTTGGACGGAAATGGGTCTTTCGAGCTTCACTCCCTATCGATCCTCACAACAAGACAACTGGCGAAGCGGCAACTCTCTGTTGGCTTGAACGACGCCACTCGGACATTCCAGCACCCAGAGTGGTTGCTTTCGACGACTCAAGCGACAATGAGATAGGGTACGAATGGATCTTAATGGATCTGATGCCGGGGACTTCGTTGCACCATCGATGGCGCAAGATGTCGATGGAGGCCAAGACGACTCTTGTTGAGAAGATTGCCGAATATCAAGCACAGCTCTTCAACTCGTCGGAATTCCGTACCATTGGCACCTTGAAAGACGTCAGCCTCGATGTCGATTCTAAGCCGGAGCCTGGACAGCTCGTTTCTACCATGCTCTTCATGGGTTCGTATTACGACTGCGACGTCTTTCGAGGACCATTCCGTTCCAGCCACGACTGGCTCAAGTCGTTCATTTCTATCATCATTGAAGACCAAAAGAAATTGATAATTGAAGACTCAGACTCGGATTCATCCTTAGACTCGGATTCACCCTTAGACACGTCTTCATCCTCAGACACGTCTTCATCCTCAGACACGTCTTCATCCTCAGACACGTCTTCATCCTCAGACACGTCTTCATCCTCAGACTCGAATTCATCCTCAGACACGTCTTCATCCTCAGACTCGAATTCATCCTCGTCCTCGGATTCAGATGACAACTCAGACGACAGCTCGGGCTCGGATTCAGACTCAACAGAGGGCTCAGACTCAGACGAGGATTCAGATGAGGAGGAAAGCAGGATTGCCGAGTACAACGTGGAAGTGGCCGAGATGCTCTTGGATCTGCTTCCTGACATCTTCCCTAAAATCCAGAAGCAACTAGAACGAACAGTGCTACTGCATGATGACCTCTCTATGGACAATATCTTGGTCGACGATGATGGCGCCATCACAGCCATCATAGACTGGGAATGCGTCTCGGCGGTGCCTCTCTGGCTCGCGACCCGGATGCCCCAGTTCCTCCGCGGGCGGGACCGTGAAGAAGCTCCTGATCGTGATATATACATGGACGAAGATCCCGAGATGGAGGCTCAAAGCCGAATCCGCCTTGGCGGCCATTATCTCGACAGCGAGGGCAAAAACCCCCTCTACTGGGACCACCTCATGGAATATGAGCAGACACTGCTCAGGAAAGTGTACTCGGACCGCTTGTCCCAACTATGCCCTGAATGGGGCAAGGTAGCTGCCGATAGCGGGCTGAAGGTGGATTTCTACGAGGCGATTTTTCGCTGCGCCGACCGTTGGCGTTTGGGCCGAATTGACGACTGGGCTCAGGCTATCAAGGATGGAGAGTTCCCGACAATGGCCGAGATGATGCAGCCGGTTGGTGTGTATATTGTTAAGAGCTGATTGTCGTTTTGTCTCATGTTGCATGTTTTTGTAGCTGTATCATTTTGATTGCAAAATGTAGTGTAGACAAGTCAGATTGTTAGTCTCACTTCAGTGAAAAAAGAAGATTGTTTGTATTCGTTGCTCCTGATAAACGCAGCTCGTTCCTATGAACAAGCTTGTATCATGTACCTGGGTACAATACACAAGTCTCCAATTCTCCCATCACAGCTCCTTGCTAATCTCCTTCGATCCCTCCTTGCTTTCAACCAACTTCTCGGAGTCTAGCTTAATATCCCCGTCAAACACGCTGGCGATGGCCTCCAGACTCCGACCAGATGTCTCTGGGAAGAGGAAATAGACACAAGCGACTTCAACGCACAGCCAGCCCACATAAACTCCGTAATACTTCCAGGCCAAGGCCTGAAGACCGATGGGGTTGACGAACGAGTTGACGAATCCTGCTCCCTTGCCAAAGAACATGAGAACCGAAAAGCCCTTGGCTCGGATGGGGTAGGGCAAGAGCTCGACGGGATACGAGTAAAGGAGAGCGTTGAAGGCAAAGTTGAAGAATGCGTAGAAAATGAAGATCATTGCCAAAACACCGTGACCGGCAGCTTTGTTGCCTCTCTCGTTGAACAAACCTGCACAGAGCGTCTGGCTGCTGAACACGAGGAGCATGCCGACAACGGAAACCATAAACTGTGTTCGACGCTTGAGTCGGCCGGAAGCAAAGGCGGAAGCCACAGATGTGAGCCAGTTGAAGATCATCAAGCATCCGTTGATGATGTTAGTATGTCTGGGGTTTGTGATTCCAACTGTTTCAAGGACTCGGACGAGATAGTAGGAAACAAGACCGTTTCCAGACCATTGCGAGAAGAGACCCAAAAGAACGAGGACTAGAAGGCGATGACGGTTGCCGGGGGTTTTAAGCAGAGATGCCCATCCGGTTGCGTTTGCAAGCTCGGCTTCAATGACACCACGCATCTGGCGAAACTCCAACTCGACAAACTCGGAGGAGGCATCCCCATTAGCATGATACTTGACCAAGATGTCCCTTGCTTCTTCGGCCCGTCCCTTTGCGATGAGGAAACGTGGAGACTCGGGGAGGAACCAGATACCCAAGATCTGGACAAGAGCTGGCGCGGCTTGTAGGTAGGACGGGATACGCCATGCCCAGTTGTTTGGGATTCTGAATGTTCCAAAAGTTGTCCACGCGGCAGCGATGGCTCCCAAGTACCAGGAAGTCTGGTACAGTGATGTGGCAACTTGTCGATCCTTGGGATGGGCCAGCTCGCCGATGAGCATGGGGGCGTAGGTGTTGGCAAAGACAAGGCCGAAGCCAATGACGAAGCGAGAGATCAAGAACATGGAAACTGTCAAGTTTTATGAGCCAAGTGAATCTTACAAGGTGCTCTTTCTTGTCGGTTCTTACTGTGAACGCATGCGCCTTGAATGACACCTCCGATCAACATAACGACGGCGCCAAAAAATATGCCCATACGGCGGCCCCAGCGATCACCAACGACACTGATGAAGGGCGTTGCAACGATGCAACCGAGGCCTAGAATGGCGTTTAAGAGCCCAAGAATACTGCCGCGTGGATGGTTGAAATCTGTAATTGAGTCAAAGTTGTTAGCTAGACTGTCTATCGCTGGAGCGTAACGTGGTGAACTTGCAAGAATCCCAAGCTGGCACCGCCTGAAGACCGCTCATCATTGCTCCGTCGAAGCCCAGCGTTACAGCAGGGACAAGACATCCTGGAATGATGAGGAGATAAAGCTTGAACAGGTTGCGGCTCTGGTAGAACGGTGGTGCATGGTGGGCGAGTTCCTGGATGCGCCGATCCAGCTCCTCGACGGTTTCATGACCAGCCGCAGAAACATTCACAGAGCTTTCCTTTTTGCTTTGAGAGGACGCCATGGTGGTGTTGGTTGAATACGATGATCAAGTGTTGAAGTCCGTGTGATGGTGAGCTGGTGATGCTATTCCTGTGGGAGGTTGCTTCAACTTATACACGACGTGAGGCGACGGCCTTGTGAAGTCTCGCTTGTTGGTTTGGATCGCGTCATCCCTCCCAGTTGATGAGAGCAGATTAACCTCCAACGCGTTGACGGTTCAAAGAAGCTATGGTTCAATGCATGGCGCGGGGAGAGCATTCGATCAAATTGATCTATCGGCAAACTTGACCAGGCTGTATCTTCAGTAGAGGCCTGGGATTGGCTACGCAAGTTGGTCTGCGAGATGATGCCATTCATCCCCGGATCGCGATCGTCTGCCCACTTCACGGCCCCTCAGCCTGAGCCAATCAGTGCATCAAGACTCCGAAGGGACTCCGAAGCTTCGGCCGGAGAGCCAATGACTGACCGCCTCCGCCGAAGGCATTTCGGAGAGCCAAGAATCCACTTGTCCAGTCTCCACGGGCCTGTTTCCGCGCTCGGTAACGAACTGCAGGGTTGCATTTAGAGGGAACATGTACGAATGCATGTGTTGCAAGGGCATAAGAGGGGGATACGCCGCCAAAATGACCGATCTCGGTTCATCACACCGCATTCTCCAGTTCCGAGTTCTTGTGCACAATGAGTCCTGATTCCCTCCACAAGATTCTTTCATCTCTCACTCTTGAGGAAAAGATACGTTTCCTTTCGGGTGTTGACTGGTGGCGCACCCCAGTCATACAAAGGGACGGGCTCTTTGTGCCCCATATCAAGGTATGTCTTTGCTCCCAGTTTGGCAAACACAAACACAAGTTGACATCCTTTATCTCAGTTCACTGATGGGCCCAACGGTGCCCGTGGGGAGAGCTACGTGTCTGGCATCAAGGCTGCATGCTTCCCATGCGGGACATGTCTCGGCTCGACCTTTGACACGTCGATCCTTGAGAAAATCGGCGCCGCGATAGCAAAAGAAGCAGAGACAAAGGCAGCAAACGTCCTTTTGGGCCCAACTCTCAACGTGATTCGTTCACCGCTGGGAGGCCGAAACTATGAGACCTACAGCGAGGATCCTCTCGTTCTAGGCCACCTTGCAGCTGCATATGTCCGTGGATGTCAATCGACGGGCCATGTCGCAGCGACTCCAAAGCACTTTGTGGCCAACGATGCAGAGAATCAACGGACGACGCTGAGCGTTGAGGTTGAGGAGCAGGTGTTGAGAGAGATTTACATGAAGCCCTTTCAGCTCGTGCTGAAGCTTTCCGATCCATGGTGCATCATGTCAAGGTTAGTGATTCTTGATGATTTGCATAGTTCCTCGTCTTTGCTAACTGCCCATGTGCAGCTACAACCGGGTTCAGGGAACCTACGTCGCCGACAGTGACGAGCTCATCAATGGCGTCTTGAGAGATGAATGGGGCTTCCAAGGGCCCGTCATCTCGGACTGGATGGGAACTTACTCCGTTGCACCCGGCATCAATGCTGGTGTCGACATTGAGATGCCCGGTCCACCGAAATGGCGTACCCCAGACGCGGTGTTGAAGCTCGTTCAGCAGGGCAGCATTACTGAAGAGGTTATCAACAAGAGCGTTTTACGCATTCTCAAGCTTGCTTATCGGCTCGGCCGATTTGAGAGACCCGACGAACCTCCTGAGCGCGCGGTAGAAGACCAGGCTCGCGATGATCTCATCAAAGAAGCTGCAGCAGATGGAATCGTCTTGCTTAAGAACGCTGGTGACATCCTGCCCATACCCAAGAGTTCAACTGTCGCATTGATCGGTCAACATGCGAGCTCCGTTGTTCTTGGAGGTGGAGGAAGTGCCCGAGTCGATGCTCTGCATGCGATTACTCCAATCGAAGGATTCAAAAGGCTTGGCTATGACACCAGAACGGCAGCCGGTGTGCCTGTATTTGGAGCAGTTCCTCATGCCGAACCCAGCTTTGTCTTCCCTACGGACAAGCCACGTCACTCTGAGCTTCCTGTTCGGCTGGAGTGGTTTAACGGCTCCGTGATAGGCGAGAATCTCGTTCACGAAGAGTTCCGCCCTCAAGCCGAGTACATGATCAAGGAACAGTGGCCGGAATATCTTGACAAGGTTGATTACTGTACACGAATCACATTCGATCTGGTGGCACCTTCAACAGGCAACGCAATCTTGTCGGTCATCAGCACAGGACGGGCGAGATGCTATATCAACGACCGACTGGTGTTTGAACGACCCCAAGAGACTAAACTGCGACCCGAGTCTTTCTACTTCTTCAAGAAGCAGTTGGAGAGACGTTTCACCCATCATGTGGAAGAGGGTCGCCGTTACAGCATCAAACTCGAGTCTTGGGCATGCGACCCTGATATCTTGGCTGGACCGCCCTTGTTCGGAAAGATGTTTCAGGGCAGCTCCGTTCGATTTCATGAGGAGATTGACTTGCGGGCCTCACTGGATGATGCTAAGAAAGTGGCCTCAGAAGCAGAGTATGCTATTGTCTGTGTCGGAACTACTAACGAAATTGAGTCGGAGGGCTTTGATCGGGACACGATGGACCTCACGCCGGAACAATACGACTTGATCAAGGCAGTTGCCTCTTCGAACCCCAAGACGGTGGTTGTGAACTTTTCAGGCGCACCTGTTGGTCTGTCACAGATCGTTGATGTCGTTCCCGGCATTGTACAGGCCTGGTTCCCTGGACAAGAAGCAGGGCTCTCAATTGCAGCCGTTCTCTCTGGGCAGGTGAATCCTAGTGGCAGACTGCCACTGACGTGGCCTCGAAAGCTGGAGGATAATCCATCGTTTGGGAATTTCCCTGCTAGCCCTGATGACATTCTTCGATATGAAGAGGGGCTTGAGGTGGGATATCGGTGGTACGATCAGGAGAGCAAGCCCCAGCCTTTGTATCCATTCGGTTTCGGACTCTCCTACACACGCTTTGAGGTTGTCGACGCTGGGATACAGGATGGAGCAGAGACAGTGGGCCTTGAAGAGGAGGTGGTGGTCAAAATTAGAGTCTCAAACATTGGCCCTCGACGAGGCAAGGCTGTAGTCCAGCTTTACGTGTCTGCACCTCAACATAGTTCACTCCCAGGACTTGCACGGCCTGTGAAGGAACTACAGGCATTCGAAAAGGTCGAGTTGAACCCAGGGGAGACGCGAATTGTCGAGGCGGGCCTGAGCAAGTATAGTGTCAGCGTCTACGATTCGGCGACAAGGAGATGGCACGCGGAGAAGGGGGTGTATACGGCTCATATCGGCTTATCAAGTGATGAAGCACATACCAAAGTGTCATTCTCAGTCCCGGATACCTTTACCTGGACAGGCCTTTAGAAGTAGTCACTACTTGGACACATCTGACTTGTTATGCGGAAGTAGATGAGAATGATTACATACATACCATTTGACTCCTTTTCATAGAAATATTGAAGCCGTGTGATTTTGATGATAGTTTATCACAAGTTGGTATTCATCAGTTGTTCTCTAGCTCTGGCTACCTGTAGTGCATGAGGTACGTATGATGGCGTGCTCCGCAAACCACATGTCGCCATGAGTACTTCCCTCTTCTTCGTAGCCGGCCTTCTCAACGAGGGCAGACATTTGCGACCCTTCAACACACCTTCAAGATGCCACGGAGAGCGTGCTATGCGTGTCGGTAAGCCAGTTTTCACCACTTGGTGAGGCAAAAACCACTGCTGACCCATAAATTGAAGCACTAGCAAGGTCCGCTGCAAAGTTCAAGATGATGGAACCGCCTGTGAAAGGTGTGTGGCCAGACAACTTCACTGCTCCTACACGCCCAAGGCCCAGCCTCCATCCCGCTCAGATGTAATCCCCGGTTCCCCATGGACGTCGTCAGAGCAAAGCGGCGGCTTCGGGTCTCCCCCAATGAGACAAGCTAACCAACACTATCGGATGGAACGTGGAACTCTGGGGTTAGACGTCGGAAAAGGACGCCCAGAAGACCTTCTCAGAGAGGGAGAGTTTACTCACTCCCTGATACTCCTGTATTTCAGCAACTTCAGTGACATCCACTTCATGTTTGATGAAGAGTTATTCCTTGCCGACTTCTCTACTAGCCAGATCCCCAAGGTTATCCTCTACTCCATCATGGCGCTGAGCATTCGGTAGGTTTTATGCTGAAACATACTCCAAGCTTAATCTCACCCATGCCCAAGATTCTCGATGGCGCCATTCACCGAAGATCTACCTCCGTGTCATAGAGGGGAACTTCTCTTTCGGCACGCCCGGAACCTCCTCCTCGAAGACTTCGATTGGCCGTCTGTTCCAACAATACAAGCCTATCTCTTGTTGGGTACTTACAAGCTGGCATTTGGCGGCTCAAGGCAGGCATACGTGTATCTTGGTTCGTCAACACTAACCCTCCACTTGCCAACTAACTGACTTCCCCAAGGCTTTGCCGCGAATATGCTCAGAGCTCTGAGATTACTAGACATTAGTGAGGGCGAGCCATCTGTGTCTGCAGAGACGCATCGACGCCTTATTTGTACCATGGCACTGATGGATAGACTCATATCCTTTCCACTCAGACTGACACCACACTTCTCTAGACGAGACAAGATTCCCCACATGTTACACGACGATGAGTTCCTAGCCTTGAAGCGAGGCAGAGCAAGTCAGGCCTCGGGAGTTCATTCGAATGTCACAGCTGTTAGTGTGTCACAGGAAATCATGTTCCTTTCAGAGATTCTCGCCGAGCTTTACGAGCTGTTCCATGACGGCCAGGACGACGTGACTCAAGTTCTGTCTAGATTCGTCCGTCATTCATCAACGAGAAGTGCCAGTCTTCTCTGGACTCCTTCGAATATCTCTCACCACTTGCGTCACGACACCCTCCGGCAATTTGCATACATGAACCTGCTATACCATTATATTGGCCAGCTAGTCCACTTCAAAGCCTTGAAACCAACTTCGACCCAAAGCCAAGCACAGAGAGATTCAGCAGCGGAATGCCACCGTCATGCCAATTCCATTGCGGTAATTGTTGAGACGTTGTGGGATCAGGCTGGATTTGACCTGCACAATTTCTCAGTCGGCAAGATTCTGACCACGGCGGTTGTGGTTTATGCTCATGCTCTCCTGGAAGCCTCTACAACCGAGGCTATTCAGCAACTGCACGACCAAATATCTACAATGATGAGTTGCATACACCGAATTCAGAACCACACGCGAATGTTTATATGGGTAGTAAGTCAGGTTGATCTGAAAGCAGCTACGCGTTGCTAATGAAGCTACAAGCATCAACACTTGGAAACGTTTGCAAACATGTTCAGTCGCGACAAGTCAGTCTGGGCAAATGTGTTTAATGACAACCCTCATCTACTGCGCCAAATGCTCTATGTCGGGAGCTACTACGAAAGGTTTGACCCACGAACTGCAGGTGAGTACCCAATCCGCGTTCTGGATTCGGAACAAGTGACTCTGACGGCTTGAGTAGGACGTCGAATAGGTATCGAGGCATTACTGGAGTCAGCATAAGAATGACATGCGTGGGCGCAGTCTTGTGGCGTCACTGAAAGAAGAGAGAGAGAAGGCAATAACTTGATGGGGAGTATAATTGATTTGCCAATCGTTTATTGGGTAGGTATGAAACGGAGAAGCAATAGCTCACGGTTCCCTCACTCCCATCATATCACTTTCAACCCGCTCTGAACTCGATATTATCGGATTTTAATTGATAATATTAAAGGTCTTAGAGAGATGAGGTAGGATGTATCTTCTGGAGAGTGACTTGTCACGGCACGGGACTCAGTGGGCTGGCTAAGCGTATCACATGGGAGGGAGTGGTTCGACCGACGTCCGTTGGATATTTACTCGCCATATATTTAGCGGATAAACAAGCGGCAGGGTAATTCTGACATGTTATTCTTATGCGACAAACTCTGCCGCAAGTTGACACGGTCCCGTCCCGGTTACCAGCTTTTCCGCGGCAACGGGCATTATAGTATTGCAATTATTTCATCTAACCATCCAACAAGGGCATGCTTACAAGGAATCAAAGCACCGACATGTACAATTATGATATTCCAAAAAGATGTAAAAGAGCCAAGAGCTCCATCTGCAAGTAGAGATGGCCGTCCCTTTCGACCCGGACTCTCGGCTTGGCCTCTAAGCGGTGCGTGCTTGCTTGGCCTTCTTTGCTGGTCGAGGTTGCTGAGCCGCTGCCTTTCTCTTGGCCCCTTTTCCCTTCTTGTCGGCTTGTTTCCCGACATGTCTCCAGTCGAAAAGAGCTGGGTCGTATGGCGGATCCTGGGTCATGTCGACGAGGGCACCTTCGTAGTTCAACAGAGGGAGGAAAGGCCCCTGCATGCCCGGACGCGGCCGAAGGCGATCGTACACCGAGGCCTGGTTGGGCTTCTGGCCAAACTCTTGGATGCTCCGCCCATTGATGCCCCTGTAAGCGACGAGTCGGCAAGGCTTTTGTCGCATATCAGGCATGTTGGCCCACCAGTTCCACTCTCCAATCACCTCACGCTGGAAGCAGAACAAGTCCCACGCCGCCATGCTCGCGAATGCCCAGCTGGGTTGGATCCCTTCTTCAGGGCCCCAGACGTGTGGGATCGTCCAGGCGTGGCTGAAGTCGACGAGTGTGCCGTTGATGTACTGCTGGTACTTGAGGTCGCGAACAACGATGCCACACTTGTGTAGCTCCTTGAGGTTGCGTAGCATTTTTGGAAACTTGGTAGGCCGTAGCCACTCCCCCTCCTTCTGGATGCTTTCATCATGAGCCGGTTGCCCTCCCGGGACCCAGTCCTTGACGATGGCCATGAGTGGCTCTTCGGGGTTCGGGTGCTCCAACAGCTCGGCTCCAGACTGTGAGTCGAGAAAAGAACAGTTGGCGAGTGCAATCTTGAACTGTTCTTCCACCTGCTCATTCAGATACACCGGCATGTAGCCATGTACACGAACGGCAAGATCCTCGCGGCCCACCTCCTTCAACCTACCAAACACGCGGCACTCGTTGTGGAAGGACGTGGCGTGAAGAACCAAGGTCTCAATTAGGGAGTCAGACCACCCGTATCTCTCTTTATGATTATAATCCTCCCCATCATCGGGTGATTCGTGGAAGGGGCACAGATGAGCACAAGGCTGGGTGGTTCCCTGGTAGAACTGGGATAAACAGTCCAGTGAGCCGATATCCGGGGCCAAGTATGGGGACGGCACAAACTAACAATCTTGATGGCGTAGAGCTTGCCGTCAATCTCAGCCTTGACAACAGCAGAGTGGGTCCCCATGTCGATGATGGTTAGAAACTTGAAGTCATGGGTGAGGAGGTCATCGGTGAAGTAATCAAGCTTCGGGCCCTCGCAATCGGGGAGGGGCTGAAGGGTAGGCATGGCAAAGGGTCAAGACGGTCTTGTATGATGGCCAAGTGTGATCAGGTAGTTTAGTTCGGTACAAGGAGTTGACGGGGTAGAGTTGCGCAGACGGTTGTCTTAAGGACAGATGATGAACCATTAATATTTTCATAAACAGAAAGAGAACCTCAGGCAAATAAAGGATGGGAAAAAGTCGCCCAGGTATCTACCAGGCGTTATCTCACATCCATGCACCAGGGTTGGCCACTGAGGCTGGGCACGGTGTTTGTGGGGAACAAAGCAACAACGGCTGAGTATGAACTAATGCGGATAGAGTGGACGAAACGGAGGGTAGCTTTGGCTTCAGGCCAATCTTTGCCATGTCGCAGCTCAAAGGACTGTTAGACATTGCCGACAAAGCGTGCAAGTGCCGGTTGCAGGACCCCTTGGTGGATGCTTGATGCTTTGTTGCTACGCTGTGGATTTTATGACGTCTCCAAAAGAAGCCATAAGCCACAATAACAAAAGAAACAGTTATTGACAGTTGGTGAGTGCTTTGTGTGCCTTTGTCACTGCAAGGCGGCCCCGTCAGCGCAGTAGGGAAGCATTAACATGCACTATCCGGAGCAAAGCAGAGAGGATCCAAAGAGTGTGTCTATTAATAAATATCTTCTTCTTTCCTTTTATAGCTGATGTTTTCTTTTAGAGACGGCATTAAAAGGGTACACCTAGATGGCTGCCTGGTGACGAGCCAAGCCCTTTGTCCTTCTGTCCCTCGCAGCGAGCGCCAAGAAGAGGGGGTTCAAAGGGTACATCTAGACCTCTGCCGGCTTTTTAAAGGCCCTTATCTCCCTTCCAGCATCAGATGCTTGGTTACATGTCTGAAAGAATGCTAGCAGCCCTCGGCAGCTCCCAGAAACGCGGTTACGTAGGTCACGTAAGTGGATCAGGTCTACCCTTTCTTTGCGCAGGCCAAAAGCAAAGGTCACAGAAGTAGAACAAGCAAGCACATTATCATGGCTCGGGGAGCTTTCTATGATAGACCTTGCCTACGTGTAGAATGCTGGCAAGACACAAGTCTTTGAGTGTTGGGTACTTTGTTTCAACTGCTTTCTTTAGAGGCACAAAGTAGTGCCTCAAGCACTGTGATTCCCCTCCGGTTGATGATGGACCAGACTATGGAGGTCACCTGAGTATAAAAACCCCAGTTTCAGCTCCATCTCAAACGCTCACTTCATCCTTTTCACCCCAAACCACACACCAAATCGGCATCAATCGCATCCTCTTCATTTCCTCTCGCTCAGCCCAAAACCCTTTTCTGTCGTGACCACAACCTCCTCCCTGGACAGCCATGGCGTTCAGCATCTTTGCCATCATCCCTTCCATGATGTCTCCCTGGGCTGCCCCTTTCCAGACCCTGCACACCATCCTCACCCAGGCCAACCCGCCGATCCGAGACGAGTCAAATCCACCAAGGAACATGCCGATAGACAAGACTGCGCCCCCTGTCAGCAGTTTCGAAGTGTCTAACTGGACTGGGTTTAACTTCGAAACGCTTATGGAGGCATATGGAGCCATTCTGAGCGAGCAAGTTCAGGTCATGAACCACGCCCCAACGGAGCTGCCCAGCATCAGACGCCTCGCTGATCTCAAGACGGTTGGGCAGACATATCTATTTCCCACTCTTCAGTACACCCTAGACGCGGGAGCTCGCCACATGGGCATCCGGCTGGGGCGCCATCTACCCAACTTTGAATTTCTCCCATCACAGCCCCTAGGAGATCTCTGTCCGGCATTCACGCTGGGCTCTGGCAATCAAGACACACTTGCCATCAGCTGCGTTCAATTTGCCAAGCAGTGGAACTCGAGCGACCTACTGGGCATCTCAAATTCGGCCAAGTACCCAATCGGCCGGCTCGTCACATACTGCAGGGCTGCAGGCACTCGCTACGGCTTTGTTCTTACCAGCAGCGAGGTTGTCGTGGTCCGCGTCTCCACGGCGGCCGCTCCCAGAACCTTCCATGTTGAGTGGCAGGCCATTCCATGGGGCGCGTCTGGGGAGAAGACCCTTACGGTGAATCTTGCGCTCTGGTTCTTGGCCATGATGAGCTTGAATGACGACCATCGACGAATTTGCCGCTGGACTGAACTTGTCCCGCTGGATGTTTGGTCGAGATCCGTGGACTCGGACGGCCGAATTGTCTACCAGCACCATCTTTCGATGCGGAAGCGCCTCGATCTACCGGCCGGCGCAGTTTACGTCTAGTCATTCGACTAAAGCGTCATCCATTACCCCTACACGTGGCGCATTGGAGTGCCATGGACTTTTGATGCCCTGATTCTTGGTCTGAATCCTCTCTCTGGAGAGACGCATAGTCAAGTTGCCTTCTGTGCCACTTTCTTGGAACAGTCATGTCTACCCCCCTAAATGTTACCCCTTTTCACATCATGTTTGCCATCGACACTTGCTACGGGCATTTCTTTGGAGTTAGATCTGGTATTGCGTTGTAGATAATTGACTTTTATTTTGGACACGTTCTTGCAACTTGACAGCAGCGCTGAAGCAAAGGTGACCTTGTGAGATGGGTGATATAGGTGTCCCGTGATATTATCGGCTGGATGCTGACATGAACGGTCGAAGAAGCTATGGCATCAAGCCCAACAGAGCGATAAACCATTCAAATGACGGGCTGCCGCGGTTTCAAGCTCGAGAGACTGGCTCATCACATCCGGCCGACGTTGAGGCCATAGAAAGCTTGTGTGTCTGGAGTGTGCGGGGTGCGATATGCCCAAGAGGCTTTCAAGGGGGGTGGGCTTCCTTCACATCTGCGCAGCCGGCCCGTTGCATGAACAAGCTGGCTGATATCATGAATGAGCATCCGAAGCATCTCCTCCGCCTGGATACTCGAACTGGGGGTCACCCTGACCGTCGTCATCGACGCCGCTACCCCCTTCCTGTAGCCCGCTTTTCAGATACGTGGCCTGGAGAGTGAAGGAGAAATGAATCATGTCGATTGATCACTTTAACTTTTTCAGGCTCTGTAATTACGCTATACTCCATCAATCGTTCCCCCCTCCTGTACTGTGTCCCTTTATTGAGCTGGAAAGCTTCAGTATCGAGTTCGTTGACTTGAGCTGGGGTAATCCAAGGGCGACGAGCGCCTCGGCCACGGACAAGAGACCGCCTGGATAACCAGAGATGTCTTGTCCATACTGTTCTCGAGCAATCAGCACTCCCTCATATATCTCGGCCAGATCCTCACTATCCCAAGGGCCCTCCCTGACCTTGAGTTTCCTGAGCACGCTGATAAGCCTGCGCACAAGATTCGGGTCGTCCGAAAATGCCCCAACATATGACAATGATAAAACAATGTCGGCGTCAAAGGTAAAGATGGGATGGTGCCGGGTGCTTGTGGAACAGGCGATGGTCTCTGCTTGCTCAACGATGGCTTCTAGTTCGCCTGGAATAATAACCCCGTCGAGGTTCAGTGACCAATGGTCGTGCTTGAGCAATGCAGTCCATGTCCTTTGATGGAGCCCAAGTTTTGCGATCAATTCCTGCTCTTCTAGTGTGGCCGAGTTCTTTGTCTTGACATACAAGTCAAAGCATGCCCGCCACCATTGAAACCGTTCATATAGCATACGATACATGTTCTTGTCTTCTTGGCTGAACTCGAGTGGCCCGTTGATATTAGCAGCGTTCTTTTGAAAGACACGCTCATAAAAAATGTCATGGAATATCTCGAGTCGATGCAACTCGTCTCGAGCCGCTGCTCCAGTTGGAAATGGTGCAGGGCGAATGGGGGAAACAGGGAACTGAAAAGAGTCTGCATGTCCAAGCATGGCCAAGTGTGAAAGCACACCGTCATCCATCAATACTGATGCATCCAATGCCAGCCGTGAGAACAACAAGGCCAAGTCACCAAATTCATCATCTTGGGTGGCAGTATCTGCGACATCTTGACCGATGTCTCGTCTGCATACACCCCAGTGCCTTAAAGTGGCGACTGGTGATGTGGTGCCGGTTGGCCTCAGGGAAACAAGCAACCGTGAACCGGCTCGCAAGTGCCTTAAGGCCTCGTCATAACGACCTCTCATGTTCTCGACGCAGATAAAGATGAGACAACACATGAGGATGGTTTTCATGTCTCCTGGAGCGGCATTGGCCATGCTCGGCTTAAGGTGTTGAATCGCCAGATTATAGTGCTTCAAGAACAAACCGAGACACAGCTGCTCCCTTGAAGAATGAAGGACTGAGCTTTGCTGTGACAGAAAGGACCAATGTGCAGCGCCCAGAGCTACTAGAGCGTGACGCACCGCCGACACGCCATAACTTGTCCGAGGAACATTGATGCACCAGAAGTCGTGTCGAGTATCCGAATCCCCCAGATGCTGGACGGTATAGGATACGGCGTGGTGCAGCGCCATCTCCTCAAGAGGTGAGCCTGAGAAATCACCAAATCGATGATATTGCACTGGCAGCAACATGGCCATCTCCTGCTTCGATGAAGCTGCTCGATAGCCATCACATTCAACGCGGTCTTTCCGACACCGCCTGCATGTTGGCTTCTCCTCGTCGCACTTGAGATGGCGCTTTCTAATGATGATCCTTTAGTATCAAGACTTGTATGAACATGGTACTTGAGGTATGAGATCTCACTTGCTGCCATTGTTTGCAGTTAGCACTCGGCTCAGCCGCGGCCAATACAGGGCATAGATGGCTTACCAAGTAGCGCAGCCTGTTCTCACTTTCGGCGCACTGGTCCTTGTCCGTCGTTTCGACATACTGCTTTGATCTCGCCCCCCCATGACAGATGTCGTGGTGAAGTTTTGGCGATGGTGAGAGACACTGCACTAACTGCTGAAATGAGACCCCGACGATTTGCGGATAAAAGGTTTGCCCGTGCCCATTGCCTAGTGTGGCCCCTTTTGTGGATCTTTTATTGTTAAGAAATCCAAGTCATCCTGACACTTTCCTTTTCGAAGAACAAGGCTCTTTTAACCTCAATTCCTGTGCTTGCTACTGTGAAACGAGCTCTATTTAAAACCTAGGCTCATCAACTAATGGCTGCCCACTCGCCCATCTTTATTAAATTAGACTTTGTGATGTGATTCACTCTGGATACCCTATTGCAGGGGGTAAATGGTCGTGTTCAAAGCTCGCGAGGTTAGAAGGAGAAACCTCTTTCAAATACTAGCTTTTACTCTTGTAAAATGGGGGGGCAAGGTGATTTGGGTATTGCTAGAGCCAGTTTGATTTGACAATAATACTCTTGTTGATGTATACCGACTCGCTGCTATATGTGAAAATGTCAAAGCCCCTTGGGTCTGAATGATCGGACAAGACTTCTGACGAAGTTGACAACCCCTCCCTCGTCACACAAACCTTCATAAAAAGTAATGAGTTTCCGGCCTCTTAGAGGTATGTTCTATATGCCCTAGAAGCGTAACCGCAGCCTTCACCCTGGCTCTAGAATATGAGGCCAGGCAAACATAACAGGCCATGTCTCTTGGGCGAGTGGTGAAACGTCCTTTGCTTAGGCCTCAGGCTTCTGGCCATACACGGTAGTTCTAGGCGTGGTAAGTGCTACTAGGTCAGGCGAAGAGAGAAGACCGAGGAAAACTTACACCAACACATAGGAATGAACATCTCGGCTCAGTATCTCCTTGCGCATATCCACCAAAAACATCTGCGCCTTTTCATACTCCCACTGTCATGGCACCATTAGCTTGATATCCAATATGCCGAGTGTAGAGTTTAGCTTACGCCTAAAAGCTCAGTCAAGCTGCGAATGGAGAATCCTTCAAGGCCCTGTAGCAAAAACTGTCGGTTCCAAGCACCCCACTGCTTGAGGTGCTTGTCCTTGGGCCATGTGCCGATTGGGACTTTGACCTTGTCTTCGGTGATATTGGTAAAGCCCGCTTCTTTGAAGGGGTCGACTGGGTTCCAGAAGAAAGGTCTGTTGATCTTTTCGCCGACCTCGTTGAAGATCTTGACCCAAGTCTTGAGGGGGGATTCGGGAGTAAGGGTCCCATCATCGGATCTGGCGTCCCCCCATAGCTCGACATGCTCTACCCATCCCCCGGGCTTGAGGTGCCTGAACTAGAATTAGACGACGGCCAATGTGTCATTGGGTGCAAGGAATAAACCCACTTTTGGACTTTCTTAAGGAGCTCGGTCCAGTCTGGCACAGTGCCTGTCATGTAGCGGATATGGATCAAGTCAAACTTGTTCTCTGGAAAGGTCCACTCCTTGTTCACATCGTCCACCTCAAATTTGCAGTTGGGCGGGACAAAGTTTGGCTGAATAGGCGACAGATCGACACCGACGACCTCTGCCCCTGGGTGCATGTCTGCCATTTCGCTAGAGAATGTGAGCTGGGGCTGGCTGAATTACAACAGACCGCAATGAAGACTCACATAGCCCAGATACCGGTACCGCAGCCGATATCTAGAACGTCCTACTTGTCGTAAGTTATTACAGAATTGAGCCAAGCAATCCAAAACAAACCTGTGGGCGGTCGCCAATAGGAGCTTTATAAAGTTTACCGTCGAGCACGATCCGGAATAGCTCATGACTAACTCCAAGTCAGATCAAGGCCAACAAGCGCTTTAAAGGAATCTCACATCAAGTCTTCAGCCTCTTGTTGACGATCGTCATTGGGGCCCCTGTTTCATGTCAGAATGAAGAACTAGGTCTCTTTCAGTTTTATATACTCGCCAGTAGGTGCCATCACCATACGAATGGTATCTTCTGCCATTTTCCCATTTATAGTCGAGAATAGAAGATCTCAGCGATTCGGTATCGGTGACCGCACTTATACACCATATTAGAACAGGCACAGTAAAAATCCCATCTCCAAGATTCCCTTACCCCACCGAGTAAGCCGAGTCGCTATCCGTGTCCTGTGGCATAAAATGACCATCAGCCAACGTGAACCCAAGCGGGGAACCTTGCAGATGCTTGGCAGGGTTGCACCAACAGCCTCAATGTTGTCATCAGCGTGCGGAGCAGCAGCCGCTGCCGCTTCAGGGCTCTCGGGTGACCTGGGAGAGGACTTCGGGGGGGATTTAGGAGACGACATGGCTTGCACCAAAACAATCAGAACGGTTCCGGGAGTTTGGTCGACGGCTGCAGAGGGGAGAAGGGTGACGTGGGCGGGGGATGCGAGGGGAGCGTGTTATCACAAATGATGTGACAAAGAAAGTCACGTGCAGACAGGACTCCCTGGTCTTTATTCAGGTCAGGAGTTGGGCCGAAATGACGGTGAAGTGATCGTCGCTGGCAAGGGTTTGTAACTCGCTTCGATTAGGGCAAGCTACGAGTTTCTGTCCAAAAGTCGAAATGCAATTTGTCGGATGATTCAGCCCCTAGAAAGAGGTCTGCTGCCTCCTTATCAAACACAGATATATCTCATTTACCCAGTAGGCCGCCGTCAACAACAAGCACCTCTCCCGTCACATATTGAGAGGCATCGCTGCAGAGAAACACGGCAGGGCCAGCGTAATCAGCAGGTGTGCCCCATCTCCCAGCAGGGCAGCCAGTTATCGCAGCCGCTGTCACCTCTGCATTGGGCCGCAATGCGGTGTTCCTGTCAACGCAAATTAGCACCTTGATCTTTACAACTCTCAAGCAATGATCGCTCCTACATATCTGTAGCCACGTATCCTGGCGCGATGGCATTAACTTGCACGTTGTGCTTTGCCCACTCATTGCTCAGAGCCTTTGTCAGCTGCGATACCCCGCCCTTTGAGGATGAGTACGGCGCGTAGTTTTCGCCGCCTATGAAGCTGTTGATGGAGGCGATGTTGACGATCTTGCCTGACCCTTGAGGAACCATGTGTCGTCCGGCTGCTTGGCAGAGCAAGAATAGTGCCTTGAGGTTGACATCCATCACCTAATATATATGAGCCAGGCCGAGCCATCGGTGCGATGTTGGTCCTTACAGCATCCCATTCTTCCTCTGACACCGATAGGGCCTCTTTTCTCTTCAACATGCCACCGCAGTTGACGAGGATATCGATTCGTCCATCCATAACATCCAGTGCTTGCTGAAACAAGCCCTTGACTGCACCCATGTCACTTAGATCGCAAGGAATGATCTCTACCTTGACACCTCTGGCCCGGATAGCGTCTGCCGTCTCAGTGTTGGTCGTATCGCGCTGGGCGATGCAGACAGAAGCTCCTGCGTCGGCCAATGCAATAGCAATAGCAGCTCCAATGCCTCGTGATCCTCCCGTGACAAGGGCGTTTTTGCCTTTGAGAGAAAAGAGGTTGAGAGCTGGGATTTGGGGTGTTGGTTTCGCTGCCGGTGTCGACATGTTGAAAACTTGTGCTTGTAACTGGGAGGGAAACTGTTGTGTCTTTCGGTGAACTAGACAGGTCCTTCAATAATTACTTTTTCTTTTTTTTCTCCTTTTATATATATAGGCTCCTCGAGCCTCACCATCACTCCCGAGACAATTCCGGGTTCAGAACCCGACTGATTAATCATCCTTCGGCTCCCAAGCCGATACAGAATTACAAATAGTCCGAGTCAAAAAGAGCTCGACGATAGGGACGAGATAACTTCGCAGCGTCGGTATATCGCAGACAGAAATGACATGTAGGACAAAGTTGGCAGAGGCTCTCGGAGAACCAGCATGTGAGGTGATTAGTTGTGTCAATCTCTGGGTGAGAAACAAGGCCCGCCTCTAGAGGCTAGAGCAAGAAGTGCCTCGAGGCGATTTATAAGTTTTCCGGACAGGCCCCCCCCGACTTGCAAGTTTTACCTAAAACATTACCTTGAAAATCATTGAAGATAGAGAGAAAAGACTCTTTGTTGTCTCATTCTAGCGGTAGGACGGCTTACGCCCTGTGATGCACAATTCTGACTGACCAACAGCCAAGCCACCCACCGGAGTAGTCCGTCTCTCCCCGGCAAGCCTGGACTAGGGCGTGATCGACACTCGGCTACCTCAATCCGAGTGGTATCCTCGGGTCTTGGCATACTTCAAACTCCGAAATGTCTGTCTAGTCCACATTCAGCTCTGGCAAAGCCTAGTTTACCGAAACGTTGCCGACTACAATTACCTTGGGCCGAGTTCATCTTACGGACCTTGTTTTTGGCAAACTACATCGACAATGTCCTCTTCATTTCAGGACCAGGCTTTGAAAAAGAACTCTCTTGAGCTGGAGGGGGAAACAGTAGAGAAGGGCTTGGCGTTGGAACCCAACGACGCCAGGAACCCCTCTCTCGATGACTCTTCCGATGACGGTTCAAACTTGATTCGAGCTCAACTCGGGCTTGACTCGCTCGATCCTGATTTCTCACTGCCGCAATTCCTCCTGTCTCGTCAGATAGACGTCGCTGTTAAAGACAATGCACCAATCCATCTCTCCAAGTTCCAATCGCCCTTCACCTGGTCGACGCAGAAGAAAATCATCATCTTGTCGGGAACCTTTATGGCTTCGATGCTTGCCGCGTACTCTGCCGGAGCCTACGCCCTTGCCTCAGAACCACTGCGACGCAAGTGGAATGTCGGCGACACGGCGTTTAACGCAGGCATCACGTTGTTTGTGGGTGGCTTTGGCTGTACGCCTATGGTCCTGGCGCCCGTGAGCGAACTGCACGGTCGTTACTGGGTGTTTGTTGGCTCTGGGGTTGTCTTCTTTCTCGGAACCCTAGGATGCGCCCTTACGGATAGTTACGCCGGCATGTTGGTCTCCCGGTTCGTCACCGGCTGTGGTGCCGCTGTCTTTGCGACATTGACAGGTGGTGTTGTGAGCGACCTCTATCACAAACAAGATCGCAATACACCCATGGCCTTGTACTCTCTCTCCATCATGGTCGGCACAGGCCTTGGACCACTGGTAAGTGGTATCACCGTCGATCATTTGGGGTGGAGATGGATCTTCTATCTCCAGCTCATCGCCATCGGAGCCACGACCGCAGTTCTCTTCCTTTTCTTCGGAGAGACACGCAGCAATGTACTCCTGAGGCGTATGTGCGAGCATCTCAACACCATGCAGTACGAAACGGCAACTGGAGCCATCGTGCAATTCTCTCCCTCTGTCGCAGAAGCCCTGCACCTCGACATCAGCATCATCTGGCGAAGCTTTGCGTTTCCCCTCAAGTTGTTGGTCACCGAGTCTGTTGTGTTTTGGTTCTCCGTCTGGGCCTCGTTCGCTTGGGCTATTCTATACATGCAGTTCAGCAGTATTGGGATCGTCTTTAGAGGTGTATACGGCTTCAACAGCACCCAAGTTGGGGCGGTTTACACAGCTGTCATTGTTGGATCGATCCTCAGCATCTTTCTGGCACTCATCCAAGAGCCTATTGTTCGACGAGTCTTGCCTCACAAGGCCCCATCGAGTACGCCTGAGCAACGCCTCTTCTCTCCCTGCGTCCAGTCCATCCTACTCCCCATTGGCTTATTCTGGTTCGGATTCAGTGCGAGAAGCAGCGTATCTTGGGTTTCACCAGCACTGGCCGTGGGCTCCTGCACCATGGGGATTTTCAGCATTTACTTGGCCGTCTTCAATTACCTGGCCGACACTTATCATCAATACGCCTCGTCAGCCCTGGCGGCCCAGAGTCTCTGTCGAAATCTATTGGGAGGAGTGTTTCCTCTGATTACAGCGAGGATGATTTCAAGCTTGACATTGGGAGGTACCGGAGGTTTACTCGGTGGCCTTGGATTGCTGTTGACTGCTATTCCTTGGTTGTTGTATTTCTTTGGTCGCAAGATTCGGTCGCGGAGTCCATTTGCCAGGGAGATGGAGCATTGATCCGAGTACATGATACAGTATGGCTTATAGCCCCTTGGGAGACGTCATTTATCGCGAGGAGAACAATGAGATACAGTAACTACATGTGCAGATTCGTCACAACTTGCCAAGAAATATCATACTCCAACCTATCAATCCGCCTGAGTGGCGCTCACCCACTCTCCTCTGCTGCAAGTCTCCTCCAAGACTTGGGCCAGCCTCTTTCAACTCTCCATTTCTCTGCTGTTTCCTTGACCCGGTTGACAAACCCTTCCCTCCACCCACCAACGATGTCATCTGCGCCACCGATTCCTGAACCCAGATTCCAAATCAATTCCCTTTCGGCCCTTGCCCCCTCCGGCGCATCGAGTAGACCAACCGCCACATCAACGAGATCAGGACGATCATCGACAGCGTAAAAGACGGAAGCGGAGCATCGCGAGCAAAAGTATCGCTGAACGTCTGGCGAGCTCTTGTATAGCGCCAGGGTTCCAAGACGAGCGTCTCTACCAGAACCGGATACCGCTCTTTCAAGCTCGTGCACTGATTGCGGGAAACCAGGCTGCTCCGTGTCGCTCACAAAGTGGATTTGCCGAAGAAGAGCGAAAGTCCAGTTGACCATCTCAACGCCAAACACAGAGCGGCAAGTGTTGCATGCGTCAAAGGACGCGAGGTGTTTGTGTGTTGTTGGCTCAATGAAAAAGGGCAGTGAATATCTTTCAGCAGTTGAAAAGTCGTCTGGAGAACGCCGAAGAACAAGGTCAACTCCCTTGCAATGGCACTGAATGGGGATGTCCCTTGCCCTTTTGAACTCATCGTTCAGTGCGTCCGCTGGCTCAGGTCTGTCATGATCGAATGACTCGCTCTTGATAGCTCTAGCTCTCCAGCACTTTGACCCTGTGCCATCTTGATTGACGTTCAGCAGCCACTGAGAAATACCACCGTCCTCGGTATCTCCCACAAAGATCTGATCCGGAAAGGTGATCAGGTTCTTTACTGGAACATTGTTCAAGGCTCCCGTAAACACATCGAGCACCTCTGGTCTGTCCTTGTAGTATTCTTCCCAGAATAACGGACTGGAACATGTCTCGCAGAACAGTAGGCTGACATTTGGCGTGAACTCGTACCGTGCCAGATTGGAGTTGAGAATTTCACGAGTCAGGCCAGGCCATGCGATGTGGCTAGTGTACATGGCCCCGGTGACATGTCGGCAGGAGTTGCAGTGACATATCGTGCCTTGGAAAGGGAGGCTAGAGTAGGAGACGGCGGTCGAGTAGGAATGCGCTTTGCAGAGGCACTGGGCCGTGATTGTGAGGTTCTGGGTCAGATCCATCGACATGGTTGTTGGTCAAGTGCTTAGAAGGGCGTTCTATTTGCGACGAGTAGCAATGATAGCTCAGAAGAATGACTCAATGCTACACTCTCACAGGAAAGCAACAGAACTTATGTGACTGTATTTGAGGAGTGTGATGCTGCCTATCACCCCGCATTGGTGCTTGAGGTGGACCATCAGGCCCTCGGGTACCAAGCCGATTGGCACTAACAGTCAAGGGTCGTTCTCATCGGCGTCACCAGAAGACTTCAATTGATCTGATCCTACGCGGTGCGCAACGTCATATCTACTATTAGAAACTAATGTTGCGCGATAATTGACAGGGGTGGTGTGCATGAACCCTGAGCTCCGACTTGAGCAGGGAGCTTTGACAAGACGGTTGGGACTGACAATGAACCAACAGGCACATGCTCAAGACGCACCCTTGTTGAGATGTTAGACTGCTGGGGCTCGGAGACACCCCCTGCAAACACCAAAAGTGGACAGCCTTGGCCAAGCCCTCGTATGTCCTGCATCATCACATGCACAGACCTGGGAAAAGGGGTACCGAACCAACAGCAAAACGGGTCACTTTTCCAAAACTGTCTGGTTAGCCGACGTCGTGTGTGTGTTGGTTCTGACTGTTGTTGGTTCTGCGGTGGGGTGATGGTGGACATCCATGCCTCCAACGTTCAGCCTATACCAAGAAGAGGAACAAACTAACGCATGGGCAAATTGCGGTTTCCTGAATCAACACAAGATGCATGGATACTTAAGCCCGGTAGAGGTACACACCATCTTCAGCGGCAAAGCAACTGTTCTCCCTTGCTCTTGATCGACTCCTTTTTACATCTGTTACCATGTGCTTCTTCTACCAATCCGTCTGGACCTGCGGTTACTGGAAATGGGCCGGTTTCCACCAACGATGCCACAAGGAACATCGAGTCGGCGAGACTTGCGGCCTCAAACTCGTCTCCCAATGCAACTACAAGCCCACACCATGCAACATATGCCAAAAGATCAAGGCAAAAATCCACCGCATCGAGCAGTTCACCGAGAGAATGGAGAGACTCAAAGAATGGAACTTGATCAGCACCTACGAGAAATGCCAGGTAGAAACTGCCATTATGGAGACTCAGTTGGCAGAACTACGACGGCAACACGACGCAAACACCAAGGATGTCGTTGAGATTACAAACACCACTGTCGCTAAAACGCAGAAGCAAATCAGGCACAGCGACTGGAGCGGTGTGCGAAAAAGCACACAGACAAAGGCAGGGTCGAGGTTAAACACCATCCCGCTAGAAGTGTTGGAAAAGACCATACACAGTCAGGGCAACTACAGTTTAGCTTCATCTGGAACTGTCATTATGGGTGTCGAGACAGGGTATGGAGCAGAACAGGCATTCATGAATTCATAATCTGAGTGATACTGGTTAGATCAAGCAGCTGTATAACATAGACTCATCCCGCAAGCCAAACCGACACTTTCCTGCTTAGTCTTTCCTCTCGAACCAAATCTTATCCCCAGTGAGAGGCTCTAAATCCAATCCCATCTTGATAGCCGTATCACTATCGAATACAAATTCGGCCGGAATCAGGTCATCGCCCCCCTCCCAGAAATCAGATAGGTGTGCAGTGTACTTTGTCTGGTCTCGCTCGTGCTCAAAGGTGAGAGTAAAGGCCATCGAGCGGTCTGTAGCGTCTATGAACAAAGCCTCATCCTTGATCTCAACCTTCATTCCATGGTAACCAGCATTCCAGTAGTAACCCGTGTATTGATCGAGGGGCCTTGTCTGTGGCTGGGTACTTCGGCTCCGTTTCTCTTTTTGCTTCTTGGGAATTTTCGCGGTGCTACCTCCTTCGTTTCTTTGGCTCGCCTGCTGTTTCTTCTTTGTCTTGCCGTCTTGCTGGCTTTTCACAATAATTTGGTTGTTGAGAAGTAGGGTGCGCTCCTCTTTCGGAACGCCGACGACCTCGTCGATGAGGTCTCGAAACAACTGTGCAGCGACAGAGTTTGTCCCTTCTGAGTTTCCAAGAACGACAGCGCCAAACTTGAATTCCGGGACAAAGATGAAGCGACTCCCAAAGCCAGACACGACGCCATTGTGACCATAGACTGCATGGCCATGGTACCAGTATACTTCCATTCCCGCAGTGTACTTTGTCGGAGACGTGTGAGGCTTGAGCTTCCCACCTTTTGGTCCTCGAGAAGATCGCTCCTTGATGAGACCTTGGTACACGTTCTCGTTGATAGGTCCTTCATGGTTGACGATGGCCTTGATCCATCTGATCCAGTCGTTGGCAGTTGAAACGACTGAACCAGCGCCTTGACCCTCGGGACAATTCCTGGCTTCAATTTCACGGTACGACGAGGTTGCCTTGTCCCAAATATGCCCCTTGGCTAGTCTTTTTTCCAACCCCTTTGCTCTAACGCTGTCCGGTTGGAGGCCAGTCGAGTCCATGCCAAGAGGTTGGAAGAAGCGTTCTTCCAGGAATTTGCCAAACGGCTTCTTAGTCTTCACCTCTCCCAAGTGCGTCGCGACGGTGTACATCATGTTGCAGTAGAGGTATCTCGAGCGCAGAGGAGCAGCGGGGGCAAGATTTCTTAGGTTTCGGGTGATGGACCTCGCATTGTCCGGCTGCGTTGAGAGCTCGCCCATGTAGGAGTCGTCATGCCTAGAAGCCGGTAAGTATAATGCCTTGATTCTGGAGAGCATGCGTACCCAGGTATGCCAGTTCGGTGTCCGAGAATATCGTCAAGTGTAATACCCTTTGTGTATTCATCCTCAGACATGACAAAGTCATCTGGCAATAGCTCGGACATGACAGATTCATACTGGATCTCGGGATAATTGTCATTGTCATCGACAAGCAATGCGATTGAGGCAGCAGTCAAGGACTTTGAGGATGACGCAATGTCAAACAGCGTGTCAGCTGTGCATAGTTGGTCGTATTTAACTGAAGCCATGCCAAACCCCGCAGACTCAATGAGGTCATTTTGAACTACCGCAATGGAGAGACCTGGTACTCGGTTCCGGCGTGTCAGCTCTTGGATATGCGACGCGAACTCTGATGAACGAAAAAGCTCCATGTTATTTAATGCAGCAAAAGCGTTTGAGAAAAGCTGGCGTATAACGTGGGGATGTGCAGCAAATATCCACAACATAAGCGGTGGAAGCCTGGTCAGATGCCTCAATTCCAAGCCTACCAGTACCTGCACAATGATCCATAACCCGGTGGGTAAGACAAGCCGCTAGACCAGGCCTACTTCCTCTTAACACGGTCATCAGTTTGTCGAAACCCAACTTCAGCCAGAAAAGCAACCCGAACAACTCCCAGACCACAGACCGCCCCCAGATTCGCCCAATCTTGGACCCTCCATGCACTCGGATTCCAGAACACATCCGCCCCGAGGGAGACCCAGCTCGCATACAAATGGAGAGCATCGCAAATAAGGATCCCAAAAAACACACCCTTCCACACACGCATGTCATCCGTCAACCTCAAGAGGACGGCTTCATTGAAAGCAAACAAGATGTAGAGGGCCGCTATTTGGTCATAGATAACCTGATTATCGGGTGCGTACTCGCTCGTCTGAGACATAGTCTTCAGATAAATTGTGGGAGCAAAGTGCGTCTGTAAAGCTGCGCCGATAGCGAGAAAAGGTTCGAGGTTGAGAAATAGTAGGCGGTATAGGGTTGGGATGTTGCTGAACGCTTCCATGTCGGGAGACTTTGCCATCGGAATGAGTAGTAAAGAAAGAAAGGTTGAAAAAGGATGTAATAAAGAATATTGCTTCAAGTCCTTTTAAGAAAACCTAGGAAGGATTTCGTAGGTATCAGAGACACTCATCAAGCGGAGGTTGTCCAAGCGGTCGACTGAGGGCCGGCTGAACGCTGTTATAAGCACAGATGGGGGGAGCCAGCCTGGAAGCCGAGTAAACATATCGGGAGTGTGTGTCACAGGGACAGACGCACATGTATTACTACGCCGAGTTTCCATCTATCCTAATGACTCAAAGTAAGGAGAGCGCAGTATCTCGTCATATTCGGAAGCGAAGAAGGGTTACACCTTGATCAAGAGTGGAGATGATGACACCCGAGTGCAACGTGAACTTGCTCACCTGTGTCAGACATTGGACGGCCGGCAGATGATGTACAACCGGGTTATTCTCTCGTGGTTACAGAAGGACCAAAAAGAGTACTTGCAGTGTGGTGGTTGTGTACAATTGGTGTGAATGGCAAAAAAAATGATCACGCTGGGGATCGAACCCAGAATCTTCTGATTCGTAGTCAGACGCCTTGCCATTGGGCCACGCGACCAAGCTTGGTGTTACTTGTGAAACATTGTTGCAATTGAGGCTTATGGATCAAAGATTGCAAGCCAGCAGCGTTTCTCTAAGTTCAAGCTCCCACCTACACGCTTGACTCCTATAATAGCTAGGGCAGGTAAGGATGTTTGGAATCTCATCCATATTGACCAAGCAGTCAACGCCTGAGAAAGGCACAAGTACATCGAAGCGTGTTCGCAATTTGAACCTACATACAAGCTATCTTACATCACTCCCAGTTATCAAAGTGCAAGCATCCATCACGTACAGTTGGTTACCCGTCCCCACAGCTTTACCAAGGGCCTCGGGGTCGTGGCCACTCAGGGTCATTGGCCAACTCAATCTGAGCCAAGTGAATAGCCTGATCTTCAGCGTTGTCAAAGATCCGAACTGACGCAGTTGCGTTGGGCTTGACAAAGTATGGTTCGTCAACCTCGCACTTGGTGTCATTCTCGGGTAGAATTCCATGGTAAAGGAAGTCCCGGGCGTGCTTAGCAAGGCAGAGCGAGGGAACTGCGACGGAACAGTGGCCATAGCCCTCAACTTCGACGATCCTGGAACCTTCAAAGGCAGCTCGAGCAGATCGTGCCGAGACAAGAGGGCAGACGGGATCGTAGGTAGTGGTGAGAATCAGAAGAGGGTGGGCAGTCTGGACGCCGTTGCGTGGGACGTAGTTGTGCGTCCTGGGGATCTGCCACTGCTGCTTGGCGAAGAAATAGACGAGATCATCCTGCGCAAAGACACTGCGATTGAACGAGGGAACGATGACGTTCAAGAGCGAATCAAGATCCTGAGGCCAGTACTTGGGGCCAGAAACACCATCGTTGAGGCTGATGGTGTAGAAGGAATCGTCGCCATCGGGTGAGTCATCCAGTCCGTAATCCTTCAGAGCGGCGGTTGCGTTTCCGTTCATCAACTTGCCAATCCGGTCGGCAAAGTTGTACCAGTTCGCGGGCTTGTAAAGAACAGGGAAGAGCGCTCCATACCAGATCTTTTGGTAGTCCAAGAGGCCGTAGACGCTGTTGTTGACGTAGACGTTGAGGGGCTGCTGCTTGAGCTCGCTCATGAAAGTGAGGAATTTGGTCTTGAGACCTTCCCAAGAGTCTGCGAGAGATGACATGGCGCATTCATCACCAGACTTGATGCACTCCTTCAAAAGACCGTCAAGGACATTCTCGGTATCGACCATGTCCTCCATGTCGATGCGTTCTCCGTACCAGTTGAACTGGTTAACGACGCCATCAATGATGACTCGGTGTGAACGTTCCGGGAATAGGGTGGCATAGGTCTGGCCAAGGAGCGTGCCGTAGCTGAAGCCCCAATAATACATGTCCTTCTGACCAACAGCGTCCAGAATGCTGTTCATGTCGGCAGCAGTCTGTGGCGTGTTTATGTATTTTCCATACTCGCCCATCGTGTCATCGCACGCCCTGACAAAGTTGTGAGTCCAGGCGTACATTTCAGGGCCATTCTGGGTGATGTCGGCACTGTTGACCGAGCTCAGCTGCCTGCGGGCCTCCTTGGTGGGATAGCACGAAGCGTAGGGCTTGGACGAGTTGACGCCTCGAGGATCAAAGGTTAAAAGGTGAAGGCCATCGCCGACGATGGTGCTGAGCTGCTCGCCTCGCCGATGGATAAACTCAAAGCCACTGCCGCCGGGACCTCCGGGGTTCAGTAGGATGTTCTGGCTCCCCTCCTTTCCGCGCAGTCGAATGAGAGGGATGGTGAATGTCTTGTCGCTAGCATCCTTGCTGAACTGATCGATCGGGACATCAACACTGCTGCACTCCAAAGGGCGATCCTTGATGCTTCCGCATGGCTCCCAGCTGATACTCTCACCGGGATACGTGAGACGCGAATGGTGATGGTGCGGACAGCTCACGTGAGGGACGAGGAAGTGCCACGCGGCGAGCACAGTGACACCGATGCAAAGGAACCTCCATCGTCTGAGGCCCGATTTGGGCTTGGATCCGTTCAAGATGACGGGATTGAGTGGTCGTTTCTCGTTCATGGTTGATGTTGTTGTTGAGATGAGACGCGACGATGGTTGCCGGGTGGCGGTATTTCATAGCACGCGCTGACTCATCCGGGTCAACGCAACCAGGCACAGTGTCGTTACGAGGAGGCCATCCAGGTACCTAAATTTCGATTATGATTCAGGTTGCTAAAGAGAAACAGAGGATGGTTCAAGTACCTGAATACGTGGAATTCCGCCCAGAAATGAAGAGGTGTCCTGACTGCCTGAATCTGGACCAACTACCTACTATCTCGCCATGCTCTGGGTCCAGGCAATGGTCAGCTTCATGAGATGCTACCTACACCACCACAAACCTCAGACACGTATAGCTGGTCCATCTAACTGAATTTCACGTGCCAGCCGCAACTTTTCCATTGCACAGCGTCTCAAAAACCCAGCCTGAACTAGTCTTTGCACAAACAAGAAAACCCATTCTCGGCAGTCGGCTTTCTAAATAAACGGTCAACACATGCCTCATTTCTCCAACCAAGGACAAAGAGATATATCATACCTTGGAACAAGCGCCCTTGGGCCAGGGCATGATGACCTCGGCGGCGATTTCTTCCAGAAGGTAAAGGTCCAAGTCAACGATAGCGCCTAGGGTGATTATGCTGACTGTGTCTTGGGGATCAATAAAAAAGCCCTTTCTGAGTTCACGATTGATCCCACGGGATCGCTTTTCTATAGCTCGGAATAGGGTTCCTGTCTGTTTCCTATCCTTTGCTATAAAGATTGCCCATTGTCCAGGTATAGACGCATCGTCGTGGTTGATAAGTAACATTACGCTGAGAGGAGCCATCTTGAGAATTCTCGGGCTCTGGTGTCAGTTGGAGTCGTTGCTTTTGAGAATGATGGTAGCTTGGTAGATTAGAGGTTCACGTCGGCTGATGGCAGGTCTGCAGGAGAGTCAAACTTTATAGCATCCATGTGCAATTGCGTGTGTGATTAACATCCATACCAACTCCTGGCTCAGCTGATTGTCATCTTCTATTAGATGCTACGTGTGCCAACACAAGTCCCAGACATCAGACGTCGATTGCTGGTCCATCAAGCCGCAGTTGACGTACCGCCCGTAGCTTGTCCATTGCGGCCGTTCCTAAATAACCATTGTTAATCAGGCCCTGGACGAACCCTGTCGCCCATACTTCGGAGTCAGAGGCCTAAATAGACAGTCAGCGCAAGCCTTACTCTCGAAAGAAAAAGATAATACCCGATCGGAAGTGCCCGAGGGTCTTGCGGGTATCTTGATGGCCCCCCCGATCTCCTGCATTTTTGCCTCAAAGCGAGCTCCCGGGCCAAGGATGACTCCCAAGGTGATGATGCTGGATGTCATTACGGGACTGATAGAATACCCCGTTATTATTCCGAAATTGTTGTACAGCGATCCAGCCTTTGTCTTGTCCTCTGCCATAAAAATTGACCGCTGGCCAGGTACTCTCGCGGTGTCGTGAGCGACGAGCAAAATTACCGTGAGAGTCATCTTGGAAATGCTGGTGTGGTGGTGTAAGCTGGAGCCGGTGTTGTCGTTGTTGATGATGGGATTTCTCTTTGGTAGATGAGAGATTCGCGTTGGTTGATGGAAGGTCTGCGGGACAGGCAGAATTTATAACATCCATGTGTCTTAACGTCCGTGATTAATATACTGCTATGGATGCCTTTTCGTCACAAGAGGTTATGGTCACTCAGCCAGAAGGTGACTCTCGGGAATAGTTTCACTGCCAAACACTCGACTGCTCAACCAATACCATCAGTAAAGGTCTCTCAAGCCGGTCAAGACAATCACAGACACAATGCTGTCACATTGGACCCATGCTCAGTTATCCATCTTGACCTAACAGACAGTGCGTGAAAAGAAGCATGGAATTCTAGCTCAGTATTTGTGGATGGTGTACGTGATTACAGGCATCTAGACTAACTGCGAGCCACCTTGCCATGCCCTGGGCTTACGAAATGCTTCCACGGCATGATACCCCTACCAACATACATCTCAGGCAAATAGAAATGCTCCTCCAAACTAGGTTCTGGGCGCCGTTCGAAACTTGGCCATTGCCGAGTGGTGCAGAATCCCCTCACCAACCAGTCTCTGGGCAAACCACTGGGCCCAAATTTGACAGCTAGGAGCAGGCTTGGGGGTGGAGTTGGCAATCTCTTCCATACGTCCAAGTTTTGACTCATCGACAAGGCCCAAGTTGATTGTGCTGACTCTCTCGTCGGGGCTAGGGCAAATGTTCTTCTTGATGTCGACAGTGAATCCGCGAGAGTGGTTTCCCACCGTGTTGAATAGCGTTCCTTCTTTTGTCACGTCTGGGGCTACCAGAATTGCCCAGTGGCCAGGGATGGGCACGCGTTCGTGGGAGACGAGCAACATTATCTGGAGGCGAACCATGTTGAGAGCGTTGAAGTGTTAGTGTGCGTTCGAGGTTTCTTTGAGGTCGGTCGTTGCTGTTGTCGACAATGATGGCATTCCTACTTGGTTATGGAAGGTCGCCCAAGAGGCAGCTTTTATACCTCGTGGTCTTGCGTACGTGATCAACATGTCGTCATATCTTTTCATCGCGAGACATCTTGTGATCATCACCATCCTAGGGCAGGAGTCTGGGAATGAACTCACTGCTTACGTCACATCGATTCAACACGATCAGTGATAAGACCTCCAGCCAGTGTCGGCAATTCACAGAAGTGATGATAGAAGATGAGAAAAAAAGCATAGACGGCATAGCAGATGATGAAGTCAAGGTTTGATCTTTGTTTGATGCTCAATTGCGTTATTAACTGTCGACTATGACTTTGTATATGATGTCCTCTCTATCACCTTTGTAAAATCCTTCTCAGTGCTATTCAGCGACGGATTAGAGCTCGACGAAGGATCAGGATATCTAGGATCCCTTTCTGCGCCATCGTCGACTTCAACAACCACAGACGTAACCATGTCCATCTGAATGGCAGGTCCTCGCAGTGACTCTTGGCTGATAGTCCGTGCCATGCCCTTCCGACTTCGTGGTTCATGGCCGCTGGATCGTCCTGACCAAGTCCACCAACCCCCTGTATTGACGTTTTCTTGGCTGTGGTGATGACCGCCTTGGATCGAGATGGTGTTGCCGAAACGGCGGTTCATCGGTGTCTTTAGAAATGCAAAAGTACCCAAGCCAATGTCCTTCGAGTCGACTTCGTATTTGGATGCAAAGATGATGACGTTTCGTGTCGTGCCAAAGAGGAGGCAGTCGAAAGATCCGTTGGACGCAATCATTGCACCCGCGAAACAAAAGTAGCCGTTGGGCACGTTAGCTCCAGCCATGGTTGCGATGCGGCCCGCAGCTAGAGGAAGGGTGCAGAGAACGTAGATGACGGGGTAGATGAGGAAGGCAGGGTTGCGGCCAAGCTGGAGCTGAGCGTTGTCCTCGTCGTCATCGGAAGACCCAGAGCGAGCCTGGCGGCGAATGTTGAGGAAGATGATGGTGTAGAGGATCGAGGTTGTGCCTAGGGCGATAAAGATGAAGAGGTAGTGTGTTAGTAGCCGCAGGTTCTCATATCGTCGGTTCATCCAACACTTGTTCAAGTCAGCGTCACAGTTCTCTCTGACGGACAGTGATACATACCCAGCTGCCAGCGCGGACAAAGAATCCACCATACTCGGCTCCGTTACTAGTCGCAGCGATAGGCGCAAAGGATATGACATAGACAAATATCCAGATGGCGACGATGGTCAGGTACAGCGCCAGCTGAGGGGTTCGACGGCGTGCAACAACCGCCAGGTAGGTGTGCACAGCGATGGCTGTGATAAACATGCTCGAAGCCAAATCACCCAACGATACAAACAGTCCTTGAGTGTAGCAGGTTGCGGTGCCGACGACGACGGCATCTCTGCGTAGCCATTCCACATTGAGGAAGAAGGCTACTCCCTGATGCATGTCGGCCAGAAGCAGGTTGATGATGAGGATGAGGAACTGATTGGGTCGCTTCCGCCGTATTTCATCATCCGCCTTTCCAGCTCCCTGATTCTCTCCATTGTTGGCGTTATTGTCGGTGAAAATGCCGTCGATGCCGAGTGTAAAGTCAAGGGCTCTCTGTATTGTGCCAGTCTGTTGCTGGATGTGGCCGGCCGGCTGGTTCCTAATGAAGAAATGCCATGTCGCAAGTTTATACACGAGGTAAAAGAAAAGGCCGCTAGAAGCAAAGAAGGAAATAAAGGCTAGAACGGTGATGGCGGTCAAGCCATTGCGTAGATCGGATCCGAGGGGCTCTAGAGTGCGGCTCTCGACGGGGAGATCGCCCCAAGCCATGGTGAAGATGCCAGTGGGGGAGAACAGGCAAGAAACACTCGTCCAACTTGTGTTGAAGGGGATGTCGAAAGAATAGCATCCTAACAGACGCAGAGCCTCCGAAGTGCAGGAATCCAGACTCTTTTGTCTTTCGGGGCAACACAGAGCGATGTCACGTCAACCCGTCAGCTGGGCCAAACCATTGAGTTTAAAAGGGTCCCCTGCGTCTGCGCTCGGATGCAGGACATCCTAGCCTGCCAAGATGCTTGAGGCTCTCGGCGATATGCCCCTGAACCAGAACCTTCCCGGCCGAGGCTAGCGTTGACACATTCTTTCGGTGGGAGAGGACACCGCTTTGACCGCCGTTCGGTGCAGAATAACGCCGAGGTGAAGGGCTTGAAGAGCTTCTAGACGCTGGACCAGAAAAATTACGGATTCCATCATGGAAGTTGTGACTAATGGCCCACTCAACGGTGATGGACAACGCTATTGCTGCTCGAGTCTCGCGAATCCGATCTGTTGTGCAGATCGATCACTCGCTTACGTCTGGAGAAGCTCCAGCTCAACCATGCAGCCAGGAACTGGACCCTGCAACGGCTTTAACGAGGCCACTCTCGCCTCGAATCCTATCATGTAACCATCCAGATGTTGTGGACAAGGGCATTTTCACAGTGGCGTCCAGCGCGAGTCAGTTTTCTCGGCCATGTAACGGTGCCTCGTTGGCAAACGTTCCTCGCTAGACCATTATCAGATTGGGCTTAGCTGTGTTTGGCGATAGCTTCAACTTTGGCGTTGCGCTAGTCTTTGATAGACGCCCCTTCGGCTGGAAGAATAATCCCAGATCCTGAAACACCTCGGCAAATGCGAAATCAGGTCATTAGCGGTCGTGGGCATGAATATTCCTGACTCGGTTTTGTGTGTGTTTTATTGAATGAGACTTGGCCTGTGTGGCAAATTGTTGGTAGTTGTTTTACATGGCCTGTGTGTGCAGAAACTTGCGAGCGTTAACTAGAGAGGAACTTTTTGGCGAGATGAGACGCGATTCGTGGATTTCTAGAAGCCGCGTTATCTTGCTGTTTGGTTTGAGAGCCACATCTTCCAAGGGTCCAAACCCCAACGCAAAGATCTTTAAGCATCGAGGACAATTTGCCATTCCCCAACGAAGCTACGTCGGATTATTCGGAGAGTTTGACTTTAAACTAGCAACCCATCCTCGTCCTTGCACTGTTCCGAAGCATACTTATCAAACAACTCCTATACTCACCTGGTGTCGAAGTTTCACCGTTGCATGGTGCCCTTGAGCAATTTTACTCCTATAGGATCAGCTTCTACCGTGCCCCGCGGCCTCCGCCAAAGTTTACGCACGGGTCTGACTGGAAGCAATGCTTTCTTTGCCAGCGGAATGACTAAGAACATGGTGATGGATATTAAATAATGCCTACCCGGAACTGGAAGTGTTGTTTCAACGTGAGGTAGTTGTCGTGCTTGTGAAGTTGGAAAAGTTCGTGACGCGCTACCAATATGCTTATCATGTAAGGACGATTAGGCCTACGGAAAGAAAAGAAAGGAAAGAAAAATATCAAGCTAAAGTTATCGATCAAGACTCAAGAGTCAGCCCGCAGCTTGTTGAGAATATGCATGAAGAAATGCTGCGTCAAGGTATCAGCCGTCACCTGGAGTCTGGAGAGCCAGCAGTCGATCGCAATTTGATGCGTGCGACAACTCTGAACCCATCCGACACGGCCGCCATCGTACTCTCAATTGTCATCAAAGTTTGTAGGAAACGCATGTATCCTAGTCAAGGTCCAAGTTAAACCAGTCAAGGTTCGTAAGCGTCGTTGTCGACGACTGCAACACCGTTCGACCTTGATAGTTGATACAACCATCCTTAAGATGGAACTATTGACCCAAGCCTTTGTTTTAGTCATAAAATCATTACTGACTTTCCAAAATCATTCAAATCTAGCAGACGGGGTTTGCTCCTTGCCCTCTGGATGGAAGTGACAAGTTGGGGCCCGGAATCTGTCGTCACCAATCCCTTCAACTTTTTCACGAGTCAAATATAATTGAATAATCATTTAATTGTGCTCAAAAAGAATATTTCTTCTTCGTGATTGTTGCAGTTGATCTTCTAAGGCACTGGCGATGCTGTAGGACGGTAGAAGGCTGTCGTCCATGGTACCAGGACCCAGATACCCTCTCACATTATACCCCTTTTTATAGTGGTGTTGATTGATTTTCGATACTCTTGACTGATAGCGAACATCTTTCCAGAGAAAATGCTCATAAGGTGTGGGCTAGGTTGGCCTATGGCCCTCTCAATGCTGCAACAGACATCCGATATATCGATGTTCATCTAGGGCATCAAAAGGTCCTCTTTCATTTTACGCGATGCATATTCTCCACGTAAATCTCGATCACCTTTGGACTATTAGTATCCACATAACTTACGGCCTAGATTGGGCGGGCGATGTTGGCGATACTTAAACTTGGCCAATCCTGACTTATGGCGACCCAAACTTATCCATCTCCCGGCCAGGATGGAAACAGAGAGTAATATTTTCTCACGCGTAAGAAAGCAGTTGTGGTGATAGAACTTTTGCGTTACAGGAATACAATCCTATACGCAACACTCAGGCTCTTCACAGCGCTTGATGTCTCCTACTTGGGAAATTGCATTGCGAGGAGAGCTTAAAACAGTAGTGATACGTTAGTAGCATATTATCTACAGGGAAAGGAGACATGCACAGCAGCTCACTCCTGTCGGCTGATTATCCGCTTACGCGTAGCCCAGTCGGGGTCGGATCAATTCGTTAAGATCCGACGAGCTTCGGAAGTTATCTCAACCCCACAATTTGCCGTGCGATGGCCCGAAGACAATGTAATTTACGCAGAGAATTCATATTCAAGTTCAGGTTTCTAGTTTATCAAAGTTGAATAGATCCTGGTTATTCTTTGAAGGGGCCGAGGGCATGTTGTCGACCTTGGTACCAAACAGAGACGTTTGGTTGGGGGAACTGCCATATAGTCTTATTGGTGACCCGAAGCGGGACTAGTGTCATCAACTCGAGGAGAGAAGTGAGAGATTGGCGGGGGCTAGGCCTGAGGAATCGGAATATCGGGTGAATAGGAACGTGAAGAATAGTCCGCGAGGCATCGGAAGCAGAAATGACTTGGATATGAAACATCTAAGGTTCCGGACCGGTCTAGGTATCGAATACCGAGCCAGTAAGGATACATGGTTAAACACCGAGCCTCTCCGGGTATATACACCTTGCAGCGGCGTGATGCGCAGCCCGTGGAGACGAGCAGATCTAAGGTTATATAAGATCTAGATCACTCTAGCACTTCATTCCATCACTCTCAAGTCACTCATCCTCTATCACTTCCATCCTACATCATCTCTTTTACACATACACAATGGCTCCCCTTCAATTCGGCGCTCTCCTTTTCGACTACCAGGCCATGGATGTCCTTGGCCCAATCGACCTCGTCAACTCCTGCAGCAAGCGGTTCCTGAGTGCGCTCCAGCCCCTGAGCAATGTTACGGATGACATAATCTCACGGGCCCCGGAATTCGTCTTTCACCACATTGGTGTTGACAAAGAGCCCGTCCGCCTTCTCTCGAGCGACATCACCATTGTGCCATCTGCAACTGTGGATGAGTGCCCCGAGCTTGACATCCTCTTGATTGGAGGCCCTGACCCTGTCAACTTCAAGCTGCACCCCAAGCATGCCGACTTTATCCGAAAGCACGTCGCTGCTGGGAAACTTCTCTTCACCAACTGCACTGGCGCAGCTGTTGCGGCATCTACTGGCGTCTTGGATGGAAAGAATGCCACCATCAACACCCTGGCGTTCCAACTGATGAAGCAAATCTACCCCAAAGTCAAGTGGGCCAACGACAAGAAGTGGGTTGTTGATGGAAACATCTGGACTGGCGGTGGTGCCGCCTCTGGCATGGACATGTTTTCCCACTGGATCAAGGAGAACTACGGATTGGATGTGCTCACTGAGGGAACCTCTTTGTTGGACTTTGAGCCAAGGGACATCAACGGCGTTCTCAACGTTCTTCCCAAGAGATATGATGAGAGTGGAAACCAGCTCCCTACCCATTCGTTTCCTTAGGAGCATCTCGAGCAGCATGTGACTCGATATAATGGATTTTGAATAGACATACAGGTTGCAAAGAGACGCTTTTAACTCTGAAGTTACACAGCCGAAAGTGCATTGAGGGGGGAAGAGTTCATGCTAACAGAATTATCCATCTCGTTTCACTTATAATGCCAGACCACTGACACCTTCAGAGGTACGTCGACTAGACTGGCGCGAGAGGTGAGAGCTGAAGTGGCCTTCGCAAGCCTCATACACGCATCGTGCCTTATAGCAACTCACGTAAAAACACCCCACGCATAATTATCAGCGAAACAGTAGCTTGTTAGATAAATCTATTTCATTCAGAGAAAACAACGCCGTCAAGTCCTTGAATCAATCACTCATTCCCTAGTAGAGGCTCAAGGCCCACGGTGGGTTATTCCCTCTGGCATCATACTCCCCACCGTTTAGATGGCACCTCGACAATATTGACCCGACTTCTAAACTGTGATGGGCCATATAGGAGGTTAATGTAACTCATGTAGTTATTTCCGTGTTTGTTACCAATCGAGGTGCCTGAATTACACAGTTCGCCGTCGCCGTAGCCGTAGCAGTGGGTGCCAATAGGAACAAGCCCCCCTTGATCCTCTCGTAAAATTGGAGCACCAGTTTGCCCTGAGATGGCGGTCAGAAATGATAGGTGGGCATATTCAAATGGTAACTTACCCCCAAAAGTAGAGATTTGATACTCGAGCATGTTGTGAGGACTCTCATTGAGGTCATAGTTGGTGCTGGCAAACTCGGCGTACATCTGGCCACCGGCCTCATCCTCAAAGGACATGTCGCCAGGATACCCGACAACTCCAAGATTGATACCATCACCTGACGAAGGTGTGCTCTCAAACTTGAAAGTACCTAGATTTCCCTCGAACGGGCGGTTCAGCCGCACAAATGCCACGTCGCGCGTGCGATTACGGTCTGTCTCGACCCACTCGGCTGTCGTGACGACGTCGACGCCGTGGCGGCTCTGCACCTCAGGAGACCTGACCGAGTCACGCCCGTTGTAACCGATGTAGCACTTCATCTGCGTGCATGCGCCGAGCTTACGGCCCCAGTCATACACGACATGGCCGGCAGTGACGAGAAGTTCGGGGTTGACGAGCCATCCGGTCCCCATCATCCAGACAGGCTGGCCCGATCTTCGGTCCTCGAACCTGCTCTGGATCTTGACGATAGCTGGGACCAAGAGTCGTCAGTTGCGTGTTTGTTTCACTTCACTAAGATTACCTACAGCGGTACTTTCCCCCGTCACGGAAATCAGCAGGATTGACCAGAATCCGCTCATCCTGGCCAAAAATGGACTCTGTGCTGCCCTGGTTTCCATCGCCGGGTAACAAAGTCGACTCGACCGGGTGAGGGGTCCCAGGCTGCAATAGCTTCCAGATTGCTGCCCGGTTAGTGTCAGCGGAGGGGATGGACATTTTGGCTAAGGGAAAAATAAAAATCAGCCAGGTTGAACATGATGGTCACCTGGGCGTGGGCGAGGAGATGGCCATCTATTTATGCAGCTCTGGGGTTCAGACTGCCTCCTCCAGCTGAGACGACAGCCAGCCAAAGGTACAACAGGCCAAACAGAGATCCCGATTTAGATACGTCAGCAGGCAGTATTACTGCGATCTAGACCTAATTCCCCAGGGCCCAGACTTACATTCCAGTTCATAGCGTCTTGGCGCACTCAATACGCGAACCACACGCAACGTGGCTGCGACTATTGCCAATAGACGGAATGCAGGCAGGTGTCTAGACGCGGGGGCTACCCACCATAAACAAGTCCAGCTTGCGACTTGACTATCAAATGACGGAGGTGAGTGGCTATTGTCAATATTATTGAATCGTCTAACTATATGGATTCCAGGCGGCTGTGTCAAGAGTAAACAGCCAGCCAAAAATAGGACAAACATAGGAAGTCTAACTTATCTCCTGTCAGCGCAATGTGCTGTTGTCCTGTCAGCTTGAGAATCAAGAAACGGAATACATTTAACTTGCAGACTATGATGACTGACATCGACTTCTCAGTTATCCCATGAGACACTATAGTAATGGGTCAGCATAGGTGGTCAAGGTAACTTTGAAGGTGCTTCTTCTCTGACCGCCCCGGCAGAAGCGTCAAGAAAGCTAAAGAGGATAGCAATCGCAGGGGACTCACCAAACACCAGAATCGCATCTTTGCCCAGTTGCGCACTATAGTGTGTCAGTTCGGACAAACCAAGTATAGGGAAAGAGCAAAAACATACTTGATTACCGCAAACTCCACAGTTACCCTCATCCCAGTCAGTACCGACGCAAACTCCGTTGCAAACAACTGATCCAGGGGAGCATTTGCAAACGCCTGCCTCGCAGTAGCCTCCATGTGCGCACTATGGAGTATTGGATTAAACATATCGGCCATGGGGGTTACAGAAGACCTACCGTGATACCACAGTCCCCACAGTTAAATATGTCAACATCGACAAAGGCACAATTGCGGTTGCAGAGCTTTGCGTTGCCAGGGCACCGGCAAGTGTTTCCAACGCAAGTGGTTCCACCATAACACTATAGGACATGAGACAAACGAGACAGTATTCAGTAGGGAAGGGGAGACACCTACCGAGTTATCGCAGGCCCCGCATTGCACGTCGTTGTTCATCAAGTTGGTGCACTCGATGTTAAAGCAGAGGGTTTCGCCAGGAGGACACGCGCAGGTGCCTGCAATGCAAATCCCCCCATGAGCACACTATAAGACATTAGAGACGTAGGAGGTATTCAGGGAAGAGAAGAGACATACATTGTTGTAACATCTACCGCAGTTTTCGGCGTCAGTATCAAGGTCAGTGCATTTTGAGCACAGGGCTTTGCCACGGGGGCAGACGCATTGACCCCCGGAGCATGTCGAGTCGCCTGGACACTATAAATGAGGGTTAGAAAGATGGGATAAAGATGGGGAAGAGTCTGACGTACTTGATGCCAACAAAAGCCGCAGTTGTTCTTGTCGGTCGAAACGTCAACGCAGTCGTTGCCACATGCCTGCTTAGCTCCCTTGCACTGGCACATACCCCAGTTACAAACCATGGACCTGTTTGGGCACTATGAATGAGTGTGAGAAGATTAAACAGGGACTAGGAAGAGCTTGACTCACTGCCCAGCCACAGAGGCCGCAATTCTTCCTGTCCTTTAAAAGGTCCCTGCATACCCCATTGCAGTTGGTCGTGAGGCCTGGGCAGCCGCAGTAACCTGAAGAGCAGATCCCCCCCGTCGGGCACTGTAACTAGAATAAGAGAGTAGAGCAAGGACGAAAAACTCAACATACCGTTTTACCACAGGAGCCGCAATTCTTCTTATCGTTTGAGAGGTTCCTGCATGCCCCATTGCAGACAGTTCCGCCATTCGGGCAGACGCATTTCCCCGAAGAGCAGGTCGCCCCCGTTGGGCACTGTGACCAGAGTGAGAGTAGAACAGGGATGGAGGAGAACTCAACATACCTTTTTACCACAGGAGCCACAATTATTTCTATCATTGGACAGGTTCTGACATACTCCACCACATAGGCTCAGTCCGGTTGAGCAGATGCAGGAGCCCTGGTCACAAGTTTGATACTTGCTGCACTAGAGATGTTGAGAGACTCATCAGACCTTTGGGAATCCTCACGAGGCAAAGAGACAACTTACAACTTTGCGGCATGCCCCACAATTATCCTTGTCCTTCTTCATATCAACACACGTAGTGCCACACAGAGTAAGGGTGCTGCTGGACTTGGGACCGCAGCTGAAACAAATCCCCCTGCCTGCTTTGGCGTCCTTTATGCACGCTTTGCGGGCGGCCGAGGCAGGGAACTTGCTAGAACACCATTGATCACAGGTCACATCGGGTGTCTTGGAGGCAATAGTGGTACCTATCCAGTCAGTTACTGCTTAGTAAACACCGTGGAGGCTCTTACCGAGGGCAAAGCTGCCGATTGCCAAGCCGAACAAGAGGACCAGCACGAGCCGGAGCATGTTGGATCGTGGGTTTGGTCAAGCAACTGTTGATGATGGAGTAGGGTTCGTCGCACCGAGGAATCTCGATTGCTTAATACCCAAACACCAACCGACGGATGTGGCAAGGAACTGTGGCTTAGGACATCGAGATTGACCTCGACTGGCTCTATGCGGGAGGCATTGGCATCACTGGCATCAGCCTCATTCCAACTAAGCGCCAAAGTAGTTGCTATATAGAAAATCTTGTCCAGTTTGGATCGGGCTTTCATGCTTAACAAAAGGCTTGATGAGGTAGCCCGCTCCAGGCAAGCCAATCGAGATCCTCGAGTTTTATGCCTCTTGATTCCCCAGTAGACATGCTTCAGCCCAAGTGGTGTGTTGCTATGTCAGAATGAATGTTTCAAGAGCAGCTAGGATACCAATTTAGTAGATGAGCGGGCTTAGGAATGTTCACAAGCGGAGGAGCCAATGTTTTCGTCCTATGAATATAGCAGATACTCGTTTCTAAATACGGCACTGAAACCAACAGAATGCAAAGTTTGGCAATAGAGTCATATTAATACATATTCCCACTAAGATAAATAGAAAACACTCGACAGAAGCGCTACCCCAGCGAAACCCCAACTCATCCACGCATGGCTGGCAGAAGACAGCGAATTGTGATTCAAACATTCATAATCCTTCGGGAGGACCGAATTGTTACGAAGCTCCTCAAAGGGCGTGCAGTTGAATCCCATTGCTTCTTCTGCTTGGAGGTAAGACTGCTCCAAGTGGAAATATTTAGAGACCTTTGGCGGGTTCGACCCGTTGCGAGCTGCCAGGAATGAGTCGCTAGATGGCAGGCGTTAGATAGGCAAGGGGTCACGATATGGGGGAACTTACAAGAATCCGGTGGATAGAGGGTTGCCTTTGATGTCGATGCTGGTGATATTTCCCTTGGGCCAGTACCAGAACTGGTCTTTCTTGTTCTCGGGGTCGCGATACTCTGATATCAGGGTGAGGTTCTGGTTGTGCTGGATGGTGATTGTCATGTCTTTCCAGTCGACCGCTTTAGCTGGCAGGCGAATCTTTTGCAGGTCTCCGTGGCGATAGATGGTGAGGTTGGTGATCTTGTCAAAGATGGTCAGGTCAATCTCCTTCAAAGGAGAGCCTTCGAAATAGAGCTCTTCGACATTAATCTCCTTGACGTTGGATGCACGCGTGAGCTTCTTGATGTCGCCCTGAAGTTGCAGGAGTCCAATATTCATTGTCTCGGTTTCTGAGCTGCCGAGCGTGAGCTCGGTGTTATTTCCCCTGACCCAGATCTTGCTGGTGTTTGCGTATCCTATGGTGACGCTCCTGAGTTTCGGAAGTTGGTGGCCATTGATAGTCACGGGCGCCCAGGTCGTGAGACGATCATACCCTGACTCCCGGGCAATGGCTTCGAGGGGATACTTGAACCAGCTGTCGAGCGATGGAACTCTGACCCCCCAGAACTGAAGACTTTTTGACCAAGCGCCGTCTGTGAAGCCTTTGAGGCCCTCGTGTTTCAACTCGGTGAGATGATTCGCCTCAATGTTGAAGGCCCCAAGGTGCGTGAGGCTGGTAATGTCGAGCTTTTTGAGGTAGTGCATACGTTGCAGGACAAAAGACTCCTCGACTCTGGTGAGCTTGGGAAGCAGGAGTTCCGAGACGCCTTCAAAGGCCCAGAAGTAAATGGAGCCGTTAACCGTCTTGAGGGTGGAAGACTCGATTATAAAGGGCTTCAGCGTTGTGGGATACGGTCCACCGATTTCTGTTGCGTTCCCCCACTCGGGATCGCCCGAGTAATAAATGTCTCCCTCGACGAACTCGATACCATCGAGGTTGATGGACTCGTTGACGAGTTCGTCAAAACGCAGGTTTCCCTGGATAGTTTTGCAGTTCTTTCGGATTTCATCGGCGTCATCCTGGGTTTTAATTGTGACGTTGGCACATCCCTGCGCCCAAACAACTTCTAAAAGGGGGAAAAAAAGTCAGTTGGACAGCGTTTTAAACCTGCTTGATACATGCCCACCTAGGAAGAAGCAGAGAAAGGCGACAACGGCGCCGATACGTTGGAGATACATCTTGACAATTTGATTTGCGCCATGTGGAACTGGCGTAGGTTGCAAGCGAATGTGGAATTATGCTCGGACATATACTCGTACATCGCTTCTGAAAACAGCTCAGGCACCGTTTCGCTCTCGTCAGGGGCAAAGTCAGGCGAGGCAATGCCAAAGAGTCATTCGCTAGTTGTCATTGGGGGTCTCATCAGGGGACCAGTTGCCAAGAGTTTCTGTGATTGGGCTGCGCCGTGTTGCAGTTGAAGAGTGGGGAGGATGCTCAACTCCCAGTGGTCCAAGTCCGAGATATCCCTGTTATACAGGCCATTGTAATGAGCTTTTGTGCCGCTGAACCCGTCTTGAGAGCAACCTGATCTTGGCATAAATTAGGCATGATTACTGCGCCCTAAAGCCAAGAGAAGGGATTCTGATCCTACGGGCAAATTACCTCGCCTACAGTTATGCCGAATGAATGTTTGCTTGCCCGCCAAGATCAACAGTTCCCCAAGTGATTTTTGTCAAATGAATCGGTGAATC
>JAANQP010000789.1:0-11069 GCA_011320165.1 Fusarium protoensiforme
GTAGAAAACAGATCGATTACCCCCGTTTGGAAGAGGAGAGGTAGCGTCTTGCCCAAACGCAAGAGTAAGCTTTCCATCATTTAACTTCGCGATAGCAGCCATTCGAGGTCATTCTAGATTACGGTGTTTTGCGACTGTTGAAAGCATGGTGCTTGACCATCGAGTAGGGAAATAGCCTGGAGCTGCCTCGATTCCACTATGGCCATTGTGGGTTGCGTTTTTATAACCTGAGCACTAGACGGTGCACATGGAGGCATGGCTATCAAAAGTGCTGGCGATGAAGTCCAACTTTATAAAGTTGTTTAATTCTGTAACCTCTCCCCTCGCGATCATGTTCAAGCCCCCAATTCCACCGCGTTTTCACGTCTATAGACGGCATAACCCTGACCCAGCTCATCAGGAGGCTTTGGTGGTGACGTGACTTGCGGCATGTCTGGCGCCTGAGATTTCCTGCCACGGCCTCTCTTCAATAGAAACACGACAGCAATTACGGTGCCACAGACCAATACAAGACCTCCAATGGCCCCCCCGACGATGGCACCTATTGGAGGCGATGAATCTCCATCCGAGGGTTTTTCTTCGTCTCGTGAGGCGTCGTCGGCCGTGCTTGTTGTTGACTGAGTAGCGGCCTCCACAGATGTTGTGCTGTCTTTTGTAACCGATGTTTCTTCAGTCTCGGAAGAAGTCGAGGTTGACGTTGTCTCAACCGTCGGGGTGATGTAGTAATGCTTCGTGATAGGACTCGCGCCACAAGCAATGTGGGTGTATGTCTGATCCACGCCAAAGGTCAGGATATCCGTGGAGCAGTACAACGATTGACTATTTGGATCGTAATGCGGTTAGTATTTGCGAGGCATACAACAGAGCGGCAACATACCAAGTTGTTGTAAACAGATCTGGATCAAAGAGCCCGCACCCATCCGCACACTCATGCGTATCCACACATTTCCCAGCCATCCTGCAGTCCGTCACGGCAATGTTTGTGGTGCTGCAGAATCCCCAAATCCCATCGCGGGTGTTGATACGGCAGTTGTATCCGTCATTGGCGGTTCTCACTTTGTTCGGGTCCCCATCTTCGTAGCCACAGGTCGAGAGCTCTGTGTTGAAGGCGCGTGGTTGGACTCTGGTCTTGCGATAATGGATCGTTGAAGTTTTCGAGACGGTGATCACAGCAAGGTCAAGTGCTTTGCTGTAAGATATATAAAGATGGGAAGCTAGAAGAAGCCAGAAGACCCTCGAGGTAGGGTCCATTCTGGGCAAGCTCCGCTATCTTGGAAGCAAAGAGAACACAAGGGGCTGAAAAGAGGCAGCGGGGCAGATATTAAACAGCATCGTCGATCCATCTTACCATCTGTCGATCGCTGCAAGGATTTCCAGCTGAATGACAGCCTGCTTCTGTTGCAATCTTAGGTGCAGTAGCAAGCAGGTTGCCATTGGCGCACACTCTCTGCCAGCGCGTAGCAAGCCGGCCAAGGCATCAAAAAGCAAGCCACACGGGCTGTGCTGGCCGGCTTTGATTCCGTTTCGATTAACTCGGTGCGGAGGATCTATTCCTTGCCTATGATGGCTACGGGCTTGCATATGAAGAGAGTTTCAAAGAGCAGGCTCACATCAAGTCTATTCTGTTCCCGTCCTTGTTCGAAGTTGGCCAACATCTCCAAGCATAGAACATGCAATTTGTGACTGTATTCCGAGCCTCGTCTTCAATCATTTGGGCATAAATAGTTTGTTGGGCCAGACATGTGCCTTGGCGAGCGGGACGCCGCCAAGTGGCGGTTATCAAGACGATCCTGCAAGCCACACCACCCAGGGGATGCGGCAAGGCTCAGCCGTCGCCACAGAGTTATTGGTGATGGTCATTTAAGATGGGGCTCAATGCACCTACTTGTCCGCCGCCACCGTAACTTTAGGCCCGAAAGAGGTTCAGCGGCCAGTCGACCGAGCTAGAGCTTGAGGAGCTGTATCAGTATGGTACATTGAGTTCAAATAAGCTCAACGAATGAGCTGACGCTTTCTAATGAGGCAACTACCACCATAGTTTGAACTCAATAGCTCAGGCAGATATACCATGTACAAAGTGATTGTCCTGCTGACTCCCGACATGGTGACTTCTCCTCAGAGAAGTTGAGTCACAAGCAAGGATGGAACTTTCAACTATTGCACAATCAAGTTATCTTGGTTCACATAACATCGCATTTATTCTATATAATTTTCAACTTTCAACTTAGAGTTTCGTTCCACGGCCGCCAGGATTGATGTTGGAAATCTGGCATGCACCTCACCTCACCCGGGGGCTCCAAGACCCAGTCGATTCTACTACTCTCCTCGTCCTGCTCCTGGACCATCCCTGACACATACCCCTTGAGGTTTTTGATGTCCGCCCCACGCTCGTCCGAGTATTCGAGATTTACCGTCGGCACCACGGCAATCTTGCGATATCCCCTGAACCAGAGGTCTTTGCAGAACAGCTCCGGTTCACCCTGGAAACACTCGCCCTTGTCGCCGCGAGAGGCGCGGAAGCGAAGGCCGTGGAGGAGAGGAGCTGCGGTAAATGCAGTGGCTCCGTTCCAGCAGGCAAAGACTTGGAAGGGGAGGTTTCTGTTGTAGCGGTCCTTGGTTTCCGGCGCATTCCAAAAGAGGTTCCAGGCCGAGTTCCAATTGCCATCATCACCAACTCGGAAGAACGAGTCGCCCGATAGAGCTCTAGCAACCCAGATATCATAAAAGGTAGGATCATTGCCCACATATGTCCAGTCCATCGCACAAGTCATGTCAGCGCCAATGTTGCGCCGCTGGAGGGCGAGCTCAAGGAGATCCTCGGGACAGGCGGCCACATCGTTGATAAACAAGACAGTGGTCTCTTCCGTGGCTGGGACTTGTTGCTGATATAATGGCCTGAGTGCCAGGTTTCGTAACTCAGCTAGCTTCTGGATACGGTCGCCCTTGGACGGGTTGACTTTTGACCTGTTGTAAATGTAGGTTACGCCCAGATCCTTAAGAAAGGGACGTAGAGCGAGGAGAACATCGCCCGTGCCATCTGGCGAGTTGCCTTCCGCTATTGAAAGGGCGCAACGATGAGGACCGAGGAAGCGGACGGCTTCGATGATGCTTCCCAAAAGACGTGGGAGAAGGTGTACGCATTCACGCAAGTTGAGGGCAAAGAAGTAGTCGATTCGCTCACCCAAAGCATCTTCTTGGTCGTCTCGTTCCTCCCGCACTTGTTGGAGAACCTTGTATCGTTCTTTGTCTAGCGCAGGGCACGCAAGTCGGGGGAGTTCTGTCGCAGTAGGATCAAGGATGGCTGATACATAGCGAGAGATATGCTCGGCTGAAAGGACGGATCCTACGGACTGTGAGAACTTGACCCCTCCTACTTGAATTACAAATGCTCACCATTTTTTATCGACTGAGCAGATGAAGCTGTTGCAGACGGAGTGGAGGTGGTTGCCGAAAAAGCGAGGGTCGGTGTGATCTGCGCGCTTGGCGTCGAGGCACACGTTTGTGAAACTGTCGTCGTAATCGAGATCTTGGTGGGGCCCGGCGGTGATTGCGTCTCTTGGTTCTCGAACGGAAGATAAGTGTGGGAGATGCGACTCAAATGATCACGGCTCAAGTAGAGACTCGTGGCAACGAAGAGGAAGCAAAGAGCCGGCAGCACCAGCACTAGCACAAGCTTGTGACGCATGGCTGTCTTGAAATGTTTTTTAACAAGTTCATTGTTCAGCAGAGGAGGAGCGGGGAAATGAGATGGGTGAAGAGGACTGGTAAGCGCAATGACCACGGGCAATGAATAGCTGCATGAAGTGCTACCTAGCAATTAACTTTGAGACATGTCGTTTCAGGTAAAGTACCCTCTGTCCACGGTATCGGACCTATCAGAAGCTGGCGGACCCCTGTGGCCTGTCCTCGTTTCACAGAGACTAGCCATTGGAGATCATCAACCCTGTCAGTTCCTCAAGTTCCCGCGTGCGTGATTTGCATCATCACATCGGACAAGCGCATGGCATCACGCCTTTTCGAACATGGAGGAAGTCTGATTGGTTGTACCCTGGGTGTAACTCGGCAAGGCTCGCGTTTATCATGCTTGCCCAGAAGATTTTCACGGGAGTCCCCGTGGAGGCGTTCACCATCGATAAGCGCTCCACATCCCTGCTTCATCACACACATCCCTGGGTCGAGGTCACAAGTTTAGCCGCGAAGAGGTCGTCGTCAAGTCCTCTCGTGCCGGTTCGCGGCAGACTCCCGGTCATTGAGTTTTGCCCGTGACCCTGCAAAGACATGATCTCCATCTGGGCCATCGCTCACAGCCAACATGTACTGGACTGACGCCGAGATTCACAATGGGAACTCATTCGATGGGTAGTCAAAGTCATCGCTTTGAAGTCTAATCATCTTGAACTCTCCAGTTTGTCCGTCAGGGCAATGGGTACCCTCCTATACAGATACGCGCCCATGAGATGGGTTCCGCGCTTGGCGCCAACAAATCTACAAGCCATTAGACATACAATTGCCCCCATAGTTAATCGCTGAGCCTAATTATCACGCCACTATCCCGGTATGTAGAATTCTAATTGCGGAGAGCTAGGCGTGGATGTTGCCTCAACTGAGACATATTGGCTTATGGCCAACTCAGTCAAGAGGTGTGTTGAGAGGAACAAGAAGCCTCCGAGCCTGGACACTCTTTATCACTCAGTGCCATACGAAAACGACAAACAAGCCCAAGTGCCTTATTGGTAGATAGACTCTGTCTTGACCACTCTCAGTGGCAAAACCATCATCTTTTCTTGATGTTTCGACCTGTGTAGGGTACCACTCTCTAGGCATCGGTCCGATGATGTTCCCCACCCACACGAGCCAGCTGTTAAGTCGGCGCTTATCGCGAAACTCAAATTATTCTCAGTCTTTGACACCTGGAAACCATGGAACGAGCCTCCCAGAGCCAGCCGGATGCCATCGCCGAGGGCAGGCGCATCTACATAGGCACGACAACCCCGGGACCAGACTCCGGCCTTGGATACGGCTGACCATCTGAACTCAGGTAACCTCCCTTACGAGGCCAAGCCCTACGATGTCGAGGAAGTCCTCTCCAGCAATGGCTTCGACAATCTGGACAAGATTCACATCTCGATCGACCCTGTCAGCGCCCGAAACCCGGGTTACTGCTTCGTCGACTTTCCTGACCGCGAGACTGCTGAGAATGCCCTTGAGTCGCTGAGCGCAACCATCCGTGGACGGTCCATCAAGGTTGGTCCCTGTGAGCCCAAAAAACCTCGACGTGGCTTTGGTGATGAACCTGCTACGTCTCGTCGATGGGGTGACTGGCGCACCAAGACAGATGAAGGCGGGGTTCCTATCGGTCAACTCAACAGCAAGGGTGAGGAGAAGGGTCCTTACTGGGCAATGGATCACTTTGATGATGCTATCCGCAGTCAGGAGGTTCGAAGGCTCTATGTCGGTGGTCTGGGCAAGATGATTGACCAAGCTCAACACCAACGTGAAATCACCGAGATCTTTACTGGCTTCAACCCGTATGCGAGATCTCTGTCGAGTATATACCCTTTGACTGACATGTGTTAGGGCTGCAATTGGAAAACGAATCACGCCGCATGAGAGCACCAGAACACAGCCCGGCAGGCACCACTACTGCTTCGTCGACTTTGAAACCAAGGAGGAAGCTGTCGTCGCAGCTGAGGCTCTCAACGGCAGCACCACCACGGGGGGTCCGCTCAAGGTGTCTCTGGCGGAGAAGATCCCCGCAAAGCTGGTAGCTCGACATCCAGATAGGAGGAATGGCCGACGAGTGTACGACAGGGCTTACGCGCGCCCGGAAAACACTGAGCCTGAAAATGCGGCGGAAGCGGGCAATGCGATGGCATCCAATAACTGGCGCAGAAGAGATTAGAAGTACCCGGCAACGCATTAGTATTTGGACTCTACATTGAGACACGAGGAGAGTTCGCTGAAAGGTGATATATATACGATTAGAGAGTTTTGTTAGTAAACTCTACGAGGACCATAGTTATGAAGGACCACCACATGACTGGCCATTGGTGAGCCTCTGTGATGTAACCAACAGGAAAAGTGTCAAGCTCCAGTGAGGCAAGCAAGGAGTGTTTCTCTTTCAATATGAAGAGGCCTTCCAGTTCTTCATGGTTTGTCTTCACTTCTAGCCTTGCTTGGTAGTCGAAGCGCCTGCCCACCCTGTGGCGTACGCAAGGAAAGCTCTCAAGGATTCCCATAGCATTATGATTTTCGTTATTTTTGTCAGCTGTTCCAACCAGAAGTCAACTTACTCAACGAATTCTCGGGACATGACAAGTCATCCAGTCCCAGATTGCGACGTCGAGTTTCAACGAATCACAAGCATTCAAGGCGTGGTGGCAGAGTGGTCTAATGCGATAGACTAGAAATCTATTCTCTTCGGAGGCGTCTGTTCGAATCAGGCCCACGTCGCTTCAATTTTTTGTTGGCTCTAGAGCTGGCATGTTTTCTTTTTGTTGTCACCATTCATCCCTTGTTGTCTTTGGGAGTCTCATCTCAGTCGCGTAGAGCTCTAGGAAGCTTGCCACCTCTTTAGGTGAAGTTATATCGTATAGCCATGAGCAAATATTGATGACAGTCAACTCAAAGCTACTGCTCTCAAATCAGCTTTGAGTCAATCCTCTAGTCCGGACAAGGTAGGAGATATATGTATTTCAAATCGCTTACCTCTACACTTGTATGGCGCGCTTGCTACTCCCCAAACCTTGTGTGCAGGGGAGTTTGATATCGATGCTGGTGTTTCGTAACGTTACCAGTGACAATTTAGAAGGCCCACACTGATGTCAGCATGACCATCGCTTGTTCTACCCGATGCTGCCTCAGAGTCGGCCAAGTTAACCGAAGTCTGTGGCCCAAGGGTTCGAATTAAGAGAATTTGCCCTCAAGAAAGGCGGGGATGAGACATATAATCTTATTCCCGGTCACTGCATTCTTTAAGCGAGCGTGGTGGATGATGTTCCATGTCCCCGAACCAACCCAGCCCGGGTCATATGTAGTGTTCCATGACACTCCCTCCCTCCACTGGACAGCATCTTGGGGTAATAACTGACTCGAGCCACTCCATCATGAGGATCATTATGAGTCGTTCGCATACGGGGTTGTGGAGAAGGTTAAATGGCTGCCTGAGCATTCACAAGGATCCAACCATCAACCAACACCGAATCACGAACACCGTAGGTTAAACCTACCTCTCTGGTTCCTAACCTGGTGATCCTGATGCTTCACATTCCCTGATCCGGCAGGTGATGTAGCACCCGTCTGACATCTTCCCCAGGGTCTCCAAGGATAGAAGCTGCAAGCACCACTCATGCTGTGATGACCTTGGTTGGTTCCCCACATGGAACAGGGAACGGCTTCCCTGTTCCCCAACCTTTTCATGTCGATCTCTGGGGCCTCCATGTTCCCCAAACCCACCCGGCATGTTTCCGAAGCCATGAGCTTGTATATGTGAAGAATGTTTTGCATTGGGGTAACATTATATAAATCAGCTCAGCCATCGTCACTTTCTGTTCCCCAGATACGTCAACACCAAGTTCACCAGTCAAGATGCGAACCTGGTTCGGCCGCGGCAAAAAGCTGCAACTCGCAGTAACATCATGCTGTCTCTGCGCCTTTGTTCTCTACGGATACGACCAAGGGGTTTTTGGTGGCATTCTAGAGAATGAAGACTGGCTGAGGCAGTTCAACAACCCTGGTGACACCCTCACCGGCTTCATCACGTCGAGCTACAATCTCGGTTGTCTGCTGGGCTGCTTTGTCAACTTTTTCATTGGTGAGAAGCTTGGTAGGCGATGGACCATTTGGCTTGCTATGGGTTGGATCATTGTTGGTGCTGCTTTGCAGACTACCGCGTTTACTCGGGCCCATTTGATCGTGGGAAGAATTGTTACTGGTGTTGGAACTGGTCTCAAGACGTCGACTGTCCCAATGTGAGTTGACCCTATAAAAACAAATTCAGACTTGTTGACCATGTAGGTATCAATCTGAGCTTTGTGAAGGCACCAAGAGAGGCCGGCTGGTGTCTGCCGAAGTCATGTTTGTCGGTATCGGCATCGCCTTCGCCTACTGGTGGGACTTTGCCTTTAGCTACGTCGGAGGTGCCTTTGCGTGGCGATGGCCCCTTGCCTTCCAAGCCGTCTTCGCCCTGTGGGTTATTGTGGTTGTCTTCGGAGTCCCAGAGTCACCACGCTGGCTCCTCAACCATGGCAACAGAGAAGAAGCCATCAATGTACTGTCTGCCGTTTACGACAAACCTGTTGACCATCCGGATATTCTCCGAGAAGTCAATGCCATTGAGGCAGCCCTTTCCATGGAGGCTGAGGCCGAGGGAAGTACTTCTTGGGCATCGACGTTTAGGAACGACAAGGTTAGCACACGATATCGAGTCTTCCTCGCTTGGTTCGTGCAGTTCATGAATCAGGCTGGAGGCATAAATTTGGTGGTATATTTCATCTTGAGTAAGTGCTACCCGTGGTGTATGAAGCTATTTCTAACTGTGTGAAGCTGTCCTCACCGATAATGTTGGTCTTGAACACCGGCTCGCCCAGATCATCGCCGGGTGCATCCAGCTCATGTTCCCAATCGGCTCGCTCCTGCCCTCTCTGGCCCTTGACCGTATGGGCCGTCGCTCAACCATGATGTGGGGATCAGCAGGCCTTTCTGTGTCGATGCTCATGGTTTCTGCTCTCTTGTCCCAGGCCGACGACACTGCCAGAGGAAAGGCGTTTGCCTCCGGGTCTATTGCCTTTTTCTTTACATACATGCTCGTGTTCGGTGCCAGTATGAACTGTGTTCCTTGGGTTTATGTACCCGAGATTCTTCCTCTTCATGCCCGGACTAGAGGAACGGCCATTGGCGTGAGCTCAAACTGGCTCTGGAACTTTACAGTAGTGAGTGGCCGATGTAGCCCTTCTAGAGACACTGACACTGATAACCATCAAGGTTATGATCACTCCCATCATCATCAACCGCCTCAAGTGGAAGGCTTACTTGATCTTCATGGCCACCAACCTCGTATTCATCCCCATCATTTACTTCTTCTACCCCGAAACGTCAAACCTAGCTCTCGAAGAGGTAGACTACATCTTTGCTCGTGGAGAGAACGCGGTGGAAGTTGCTCGAGAGATGCAAAAGGAGCTCGCCAGAGAGGGACGTTTGGATGTAGAGAGGTCCCTTGGCGGAAAGGCTGAACCGAGTGCCTTTGTTGACGGGACAGAGAAGACGGCGGGGACTGTGGAACATGTCAGCCCTTGATTTCTTGGACAGATATAGCTTGGTCTGCCCGGAATGTTGGAAGAGGGCTTTTGAGGGCCGTGGATCATCACTGGGGCAGAAACAGCTCTAGGTTCGCGATGATGACCTTATTGAGCTGACGTTTGGGTTGTTATTGCAAACCTATCTTCATCTATCATCAAGATATAAGATAATATATTAGCAACATACCATATCATCAGTTTTCTTGCAAGCACCAGGGCCACATAGATATACATAGATAGTTATTGTTCTCAATGACGTCTCCGAGAGGAGTTATCGGCCACAATATCGAAGAACGCACTGATATGCATAGTTGTATACTTAAACATTTTCATTTCCATAAACACTAAACTACGCATAGCTAACAACTCAAAATTTCGCGCACATGATGCAAACTCTTTGATGCACATTCTTTTCTCCTTCCAATGCCGCTTAAACGGGCAGAACAACCTTGACACCCATATACTCTCGCTGATGCATAAGCTTGCCGTCAATCAGAACCTGATCAGCACCGACCCTGTTGCGCACAGTATCCGTGGGGTCCGTACACGTCGAGATCTGGATCTCGCGCCATTGACGGTTTGTAGGGACGAGCTGGCCCTGCGATGTGCGCTTCTTGAACTCGGAGTAGACGCCCTGGTCTTCGACGCAGCCCTCGCGCTGGATGAGGGGGGAATCTGGAGGTTGTGTCAGTATGTGGGATGATGTGATGGGGGGTGTGTTGTTCTTACCTCTGGCGGGTGTCATGCGGAGGTCGCCGACGGAGCTGTTGAATAGGACGAGAGACAGACGCTCTTGCTGGCGTTGGTCGATCGGAGGCTTGAAGACACGGTGACGAGTAGCCTTGAAGTGACCACCGGAAACAATCTCGAGAGTATCACCAATGTTGATGACGAGAGCACCAGGCTTGTACGGCACATAGTACCACTTCTCATCCCGACCCCAGATCTGAAGACAAGAGATGGGCACCGAGAACAGCAGCGTCGTCAGTCCAAAGTCTGTGTGTCCATGCATGCGCAGACCCTTGGACGCCTCCTCGGTGGTCTTTTGCACAGGGCGGAACAGCGCGTGGCGGAAGTACCCCTCGCCGGTCGGGCTGCCGTGGGACTGGACGTTCTCCCAGAGGTAGTCGTCGGGGAGCTCGAGGACGCGCGAGAAGAGGGTGAGGAGGCGGCGGTTGACCGACTTTGTGAGGTAGTTGGAGAAGGCCTCGATCTCGTCCATGAAGGGGTGGAGGCACTTGGGGACTCGGCCGTTGACGTCCTCCCAGTCGGGCTTGTACCAGTTGAACTGCTCGATGCCATCAGGGGGGCCGCGCTCGCGCTGGAGGGAAGCAGTTAGTCATGATGCATGGGTGTAGGTAGGAGGGTGTGTGTGTGTACCTTGAAGCCATAGGGATGCTTGTAGCCGGACCAGACACCAGTCTCGGGGTGGAAGAGCAGGCGTTCCTTGTCTTCCTCGGTGATGTTGTGGTACATGTACTGCGCAATAGCGAATTGACGGTGGAGCTATCAAAGGGACCTTGTCAGTCGTCACGAACTCTTGCCCAATGCTCAGCACCCTACTGACCTGCTCTAGCGAGATGCCATAGTTCTCAAGGAACAAGAAGCCATCCTCGCGGATAGCCCGCTTGACCTGCTTGATCAGGTCCTCAACGACGGCAGGATCATTCGAGTCAAGCAGCGAGAGGTCAATGCTCGTGAGCTCGGCAAAGTTCTCCTTCTCCTGCGTCACCGGAGGGGGAACCCATTGGGGGACGGAGGGCTTGCCGGGGA